>PVLD010018788.1:0-38091 GCA_004027595.1 Dinomys branickii
CTCCTCTCCTTTCAGCCCCTCTTCCCCTTCTAAATGTCCATTTTTAGATGATCCCTGATGTCTGACCAGGGCTTGGCAGTCCAGTATCTAAATCTTTAGACCCTCCCTGTACTCTGACCCAGTCACACCCATATGTAGAACCAGCCAGGCAGGGGGGACGTCATCACTGGCTTGGGCTGCATGTATCTGTGTGTGGTTTTGTGTACGTGTGTCTGTACCCGCCAGAAATTCCCTGATAAGATGGGAAAGAGGCCAGAGGCGGTCCTAACTTTTCTGCCCAGAGAGCACGGGACTGAGTCCCAGCAGTCTCTGGGACAGAAAGGGCACCCCCTTTTAGGCGGAGTCAGGGAAGGAGGGGCAGCAGGGATACAGTAGCAGCCAAACTCGAGGGGCGCGGGAAAGGGAAGGGGTAGCTGTGAAAGGGAGGGGAGTTCCTTTGTATAAATGGGTCTCTAGGGGAGCCGCTGGTTTTCCTTCAAGGAAGCAGCCTGCAGTAGGTCACTGTGTGTTCCCACCCCCATCCCTTTCTGTTTTAAGCTTGTCTCCAAAACAAACTTGTTGATTAGAACAAAGAAAAAAATATCACGTAAGTTGACCTCATCCTTTACTCTGGGCTTAATCTGACCCCTTTCCAATCAGACTTTTGTTTCCAGCGTTTGCACTGTTTGTTGCGTTGCATCTCTCAAGCTTTGAAATATTACTATGTCTCCTGCTGTGCCTTATAGGTAGCCTAGCAAGGGCTAGTGCCATCACTAAGTGGTGCCAGGGTACCATTTGACAGCAGTTGGAGAATGGCAAAGGAAAGCACGTTTGAAGTCAAGCGGGTGGACTTCCAGTGCACGGTATTTTGGCCAAACCCCGACTCTTCTTCCCAGGGTGGGACCAGCCCTGTCCTGTACTGTGGTTTGGCCCACCTGCTCACACAGCCAGCACGAAGGGCTGAATCTCGTCAGGCACTGCCTGCCTGTAGTCAGATAGCAGCCCCTGTGATCACCTGTGCCCTAGGTAGAGTGAATGTAGCCTGAGTAAGTGGCAAGTTGAAGCAGCGAGTGATGGGATGGGGGCCTGGACATCCTCAGGTATAAACAATCTCAGCTGCAGCCATTAGAGCCTACGAGACAGGCCTTTTTTAGGGTTTCATTTTACTATCAAACACAGTATCACCCAGCCAATCAACCAAGCAGTTTGCCAGTTGGGGGGCACATGTGGCCCCATGTGGAGGAAAAATAGCAGTCCCTGCTCTGGGACAGCTTACTATTTCTTCAGAAAAACTCAAAGAACAAGAGATAGGGCTGGGGGAGGAAGTAGGTCAGTGGTCAAGCACGTGCTCAGCATGCATAAGGCCTGGGGTTCCATCGCCAGTACTCCCCCAGAAGTTTACCCTGAGCATTACACAAAGTATACATGTGTCAAACAACACATGGGACTCCACAGCCAGGGATACAGCTCAGTGGCACAGCACCTGCCTGGCAAGCACAAGGCCCTGAGTTCGATTCCTAGTACCAAACAAACACACAAACTTCTTTTTTTAAAAAGAATACTTAGCACTTTCTCTTTCATATGTGGAAGCTAAAAAACGTTGGGGTGAAAATAGAATGGTGTGGATGGAGGTGGAGGGTTGGATTGGTTGTTTTGTTTTTGAGACAGGGTCTTGCTATGTACTTCAGGATGGCCTTGAACTCACTATATGGCCTAGGCTGGCCTCGAACTCAAGTGACCCTCCTGCCTTAGCACCCCCCAAATGCTGGGATTATAGGTGTGTGCCACCACACCCAGCGAGGAGGTTGGATTTGATCACTGCATGCTGTGTACACATATGAAAATATACACAGAACCCTGTTTATATGTATAATTAATAAATACTAATATAAATGTAAAATAACTAGAGCCAGGAAGGCCCACATTTAAAGGGAAAGTGAGGCTCAGCACATCGCAGGAAGAATTGATGGGGTGTTTTGGGGCTCTCACTGCAAGGGGATTTCCTGCCTCCAGCTGCGCATCTCTCAGCCCTACTAGCTGTAGCGTCCGAGATCCCTCTGCCCGTGCCCTGCAGTGGAACGAGGCACCCAGGCTCCCTGGCAGGCAAGAGGAGGAAGTGCCTGGGCCAGGTGGCACCTACTGGTTGCAGAGCCCCTTTCTGGTAAAGACTCGCATCTGTTCTGTGGGGACATGACGAAGATTCTAGAAGGCCAGTCCACTGGGAAGCAAGGCAAAGCAGCCTAAGTTATTCGTAGCAGACTGGGTACTCTTGGAGGGCGCACACCTCACTGCTCCTTGGCAAGACCGAGGGTTTGCAGGGCGCTGTGATTCCTTGTGAAGGCCCACAGCTCCACAAAGTCAAACCTGTGCACACGGTGGCCAGGAAACCCACTGGGATTGAGTGGAGAATTTAGTGATGCAGGAGAGTGTGCTCAAGTCTCCACAGGACCAGGAAGAATTAGCCCCAAGCCTGAATTTACAGTCAATGTCCTTATCCTCAAAATATGGGTTGATAGCTCTAAAGACACACGACTGAGGGTCCTGGTGCGGAACCAAGAGAGCTGCTTCTCCCTGGCCTAGCTCTGAAGGTAGAGGCGCCTTTTGTTCCTCAGACCCTAAGGAAATGCTATGAGTTCTCAAATTAAGTCCCAAAGCCAGGCATGATGGTACAGGCCTGCATTCCCCACATTCAGGGGGATGGGGCTGAGGCAGGAGGATCGCAAGCAGAAGCCCAGAATGGGCAACTTTTTAATTTATCAAGACCCTGTCTCAAAATTTAAAAAGGGCTAAGATGTAGCCCAGTGTACAATGTAGCTCAGTGCATAAATTCAATCCCCAGAACTTCAAAATGAAGAAATAAATAAATTTCAAAAATAAAAAGTCCAAAGGAGGAAATGCAACTGGAGTTCAGAGATGAATCATGCAACTGGTATGCACCAAAGCAGGGTTTGATATGGGCCTTGAAAGAGTAGGGTTTAGATAGATAAAATGGAGGAACCGGGTGTGGTGGTACACGACTGTACTCCCAGCACGTGGGAGGCTGAGACAGGGCAATCACCATTTGAGGCCAGCTGGGGTTGCACAGTGAGTTGAAGTCCAGCCTGAACTATAAAGTGAGACCCTGCCTCAAAAAACCAAAATAAATTAAAAAATAAGTGAGGTGTGTGTGTGTGTGCGTGTGTGTGTGCGTGTACATATTAAGTGTCGGGAAGCTGGGAATGGTGGCACACCCCTGTAATCCCAGCATTTGGGAGGCTGAGACAGGACAATCACTGTGAGCTCCAGTCTGGGCTACACCTTGAGTTCAAGGCCAGCCTGAACTACAGAGTGAGACTTTCGTCTCAAGAAAACCAAAAGAAGTGACAGGAAAGGAGGTCAGACAGGCAGGGTGGGCTGAGATCATGGGGTGCTGTGGGAGACTTGGGACTTGGGTGTGTTGGTCACAGGTAGTCTTCGACAGGGAGGGGACATGGAGCAAGCAGTGCTTTAGGAAGTTATCGAGCAGCAGTGGTTAACTAAGGATGAACTCAATGCTGTGTGCGTCTATGGACCTATCTCATACTATTGTATTTTGGTATTCCTCACTGATACCAGGGGTTTCTTTCTTTGAAGGGGGCTGGGTCTCACTATGTAGTTCAGGCTGGTCTTGAACTCACTATGTAGCCCAGGTTGGCCTCCAACTTGTGGAGAGCCTCCTGCCTCAGCCTCCCCAGTACTGGGATTACATTACAGGTGTGTGCCACCACACCTGGCAATAATTTTCTCTTTATAGTATGACGCATAATAGGTCTCCTGAAAATAGTAAATACTTCTCAATGGAAAAAAATATATTTTGTGTATGTGCGTGTGGTTTTTTTGGGGGGTTACTGGGAATTGAACTCAGGACTTTGCACTTGCCAGGCAGGCACCTGTGCTGCTAAGCTACATCCCCAGCACCTAGGCTCCCTGGCAGGTAAGAGGAGGAAGCGCCTGGGCGAGGTGGCGCCTAGTAGTTGAGACAGGGTCTTGCTGTGTAGTCCAGGCTGGTCTTGTACTATGTAGCTCAGGCAGGCCTTGAACTCATGGCGATCCTCCTGCCTCAGCCTCCCAAGTGCTCAGATTGCAGGAGTGTGCCACTACACCAGGCAACTGAAACTAGAGTTGATTTTTAAATTTATATTTATTTTTGGTGCTGGAAATTGAACCCAGAGCCTTGTATGTGTTGAGCATATATTCTACCCCTGAGCTACCAGCTCCTATTTGATTTTTAAAAGTTAAGCAATTTAGTTGCACATGCTGGGGCACATCTGTAATCCCAGCCCTTGGGAGGCTGAGGCAGGAGGCAGGAGGATCAGCTGGAGTTCAGCATCAGCCTAGGCTACACAGTGAGTTGAAGGCCAGCCCAAACTGCATAGTGAGACCCTGTCTCAAAAAAAACCAAAGCAAAGGAAGGAAGGAAGTTATGTAGTTGAGCAGGGTGTGGTGTCACCTAGCTATAATCTCGGCAATTAGGAGGTTGAGGCAGGAGGACTGCAAGTTCAGGCAGCCTGAATTACACAGTAAAACCCTATCTCAAAAAACAAAATAGTTGCTGATGCTGGTGGTGCGGGCCTGTAATTCGAGCACCCAGAAGGCTGAGGCAGGAGGACTGTCACGAGTTTCAGGCCAACCTGGGCTACATAGCAAGTCCAAGGCCAGCCTGGATTGCATAGCATGACCCTGTCTCAAAAATCCAAAACAAACTATCCAGAACAAAATCCCAATAAAATAGTTAAGCAGTTTAAGATGCCCCAAATCAGTTAACCTGCAAAAATGTGATTTGTATTCCCAGCAAATCACTTGTAAAGTGAGGTATGCCTGTAAGCATATTGTTGAGTAAAGGCGTAGAGAAAAGCAGGTTTCTAGTTTAGGGGATGGCAGGTGGAGAGGTCAAGAGGTCATAAGCCTAAGGAATTGGTCTCCAGGTTTGGCCAAGAAGCAGACACTCTCTGAGCCCTTCTTTCTACGGGTACTATGTATCATTTCTTTTTCTTTTTTTCCTTCATTCTTTCTTTTCTTTCTTTTTTATGTAGCCCAGGCTGGCCTTGAACCCTTGGTGAGCCTCCTGCTTCAGCCTTCCAAGTGCTGGGATTACAGGCACGTGTCACCATGCCCAGTACTATGTGTTCTTTCTGCCCCCTGTAGGATGAATTCAGTTCTGGGACTGGAGTCGTTCCATACCAAGCCAAACCTACTGTGCTTGCTTACTTGTTCCATTCAAAAGACTTTGCCCCTGAGCCTGGGCCAAACTCTGGCGGCATAACCGTGAACTAGACTGCACTAGCATGCTTCCTACTTCCAGGAGGCCTCAGGCTAGCAGGGACACACACAAACAAGGATGAGGTTTGAAAGACTCACAAACCTCTTTGCAGAGACAGTGAACCTCCCGAGAGCAAAGGAGAGGGTCAAGTGTGAAGAGAGCCTCACAGGTGCACGCAAGGGAAATACACAGAACTGAAAGGAGTTCAGACTGTGGAGCAGGGAATGCACTCGTGGCCGAGAAGAACTATATTCAGGAGTAGCTGCAGGGTGCTTGCTGTGGCATATGCACAGCACTCCACTCAGCTAACCCCTTTAAAAGAATAGGATTTAATTTAGAAGAATCAGATTTTATTGCATAATGTGAATATTAAGAATTCTCCTACATCGTTGAAAATATTCACAGAGAAGTTGATCATCTGCATTCATACACACAGAGAAAGTCTGCTGAATAAAAAAAATGCTCCTTCACCCACCCCACCTTCTGCCAGGGATGGAGAACTGCCTGGTGAGTCCCCTGTGGGCCTTCAGTCTTCATGAATGTTGAAGAGTTTGGCTAATTCATTGAGGTCTTCATGCCGCTCGCCATCCTTAATGATCTGAGGGACAGAGTAACACAGGTCTCCACCGCATGCCATGTGTGTGCAGGCCCAGCCCACCTGGTGCAGTGCCCAGGCCAGTGTTCACCACACACAGGGAGGGAGGTGCAGGGACAGCTTTCTGCTAACCCCAACGAGCAGGCTCTGAGCTAAGAGTGCACCTTCAGTCTATGATGTGACCAGGAGACATGAGGCACCCTGGGGCACCTGAGGAAGCTACAGGAGTACTGTCCAACCCCTACCTCCCATCTTCCTCTAAGAGCACTGACGGGTACCTACCTTCCTTGCTATTGGCATTCTGTTAAAGATGTTCCACAGCACGATCCCCACCACCACTTTGTCCCTGAGGTAGAAGACGACGCCTTTGCCATAGTCCTCCCCTTCGCTGGGGACCTGAGGGACTGCAGGGCTGCTGGAAGCAACGGTGATTTCGGAGGCCTCTGACTCTGTCTCACTCTCTGAGCGGATGCCAGTCCCTGTGGCCAACCCCACAAACACACACACAAGCCAAACTTCAGTTATTATGAGATCAACAAACTCTAAGTGCAACTGTCTTATAAGACCTGCTTCAGGCTGCTTCTAGATGGTTTATTTTTGTAGGCCCATCTGTGCGCTCTGGCCTTCTCCGCTTCACTGCACCGCATATAGCTCATATGGCTAAGGTCCTAGACACAGCAGAGCCTCAATATTCCCACCACTGCAGAAAGTTCTGTTGGACAGAGCCCCTAGAGGGACACCTTCACTAAAGTAGAAGGCACAACATAAGGAAACCCTGCTGGAGGCATTTCCTCCCACAAGAGACAGGAGGGAATGGTAGCACACAGAGGAGCCACCTTCTCCTCTTGAGTCCCTCAGGACTCAGGACAAGGACCCCGAGTTGAAAAGGATCTCTGTCTGTCATCTGGATCCACTTAGCTGGAGGGGAATTAAGGAGTAAGGCATATGCTTGAATTACATAGGAAAAGGGCCTATAGACCCATAAAACGCCTTAATTTCTCCTTAAATAGCCACTTACCCTTCAAACATCTCTGGCAAAAAGACACAGAGGCTAAGCAACTTGAGCACAGCTCATGGGACAAGGTCAAGGAGTTAATAGAGACACATGTGGGAGGGCAGTCCATTACAGGAGAGCTGCCTGAAGCAAACGCGGGACTGGGATCTGACAGCTGGAAGTAGAAGCAAGCAGCTCAAGAACTACTTAGCCTAGTGCCGCCCTGCTCAGGGCCCACAGAAGATAGCTGGCCCTAATATAAACTTCTCAGGCCTGGTTTGGTTTTGGTTTTTTGAGACAAAGTTTTGCTATGTAGTTCAGGCTGGTTTTGAACTCGCTAGATAGCTGAGGCTGGCCTCAAACTCATGGCAGTGCTCCTGCCTCAGCCTCCCAAGTGCTGGGATTACAGGCATATGCCACCATTGCCTGGCCTGGTTCTTGATATTAGCAGAAAGCAGGAAATTAAAAAGGAAAAAAAACCAAACCCAAACTAAAACCTAAAATGTTCAGGTTGACCTCATCACCTAAGTCTTCCCAGCCCCAAGAGATAAACCAAGAAACAGCATCGTTGAGCCAGCCACTGCCCTCTTCTGTCCAGCGTGCGCACACACAATATTCGAGTCTATCCTTTGACCAGGACACTAGTCTTGCCAGAGCCCAGATCACTGAACAGTGAGGACTTTGGATTTGGTTTCTTTTAAAGCATAACATGAAGAGAGGCTTTCAGGACTAGCTCCCTGTGGCCAATACAGAATGGCCTTGTTCAGGAGACCTTGGACCACTGCTTCTCAACACTCTTCCAAGAAAAGTAGCTTCCTTACCTGACTGCTCTGTGGCAGATTTTGGGTTGTCTTGTGCAGTTGCTTTTGCAAAAACACCGACTGTGGGCAAACTACTGTCCACGAGGCCAATGGCTTCGTAGCCAACATCAGGGCCCAAATCGCTCCTATGGAAGGAGAAGAGGGTATGCTGTCGAGACAGTAAGGGGTGAGGTGGCTACACATTCTCCACTCTCCAAACTGCACTCAGGTGGGCTGAAGGACTTAGGATGTGGAACAGTAAAAATAACCAACTGTTCAAATGCCTCTAGGCCACCTGGGGCCAACTGTGAGAAAGCAGGATTATCCCAAGCTGCCTTTATTTTTCCTTGAGAAGCTGTCACACATATCACATATCCATACAGTGATCTAAACTTTCTGAAATTTATTCCCTGCTTTTTTTTTCTTTTTGAGATAGGCTCTTGCTATGCAGTCTAGGCTATTCTTGAACTCACTTTGTAGCTCTGGCTGGCCTCAAACTCACAATGATCCTCCTGCCTCAGCCTCCTGAGTACCGGGATTACACCACCAAACCATGTGCCACCATGTCATTTTTTTCTAACTATACTATCCTACATGTTTTGACCCTGAGATTCATCTGTTATTTCTTTGCTGCTCACTAATAAAGTACATGTGTGACTGCCTGAACTATATTTCCATCGGCAGAACTATCCCTAATAACAACCACTTAGAAGCTTCTGTTGTTTGTTTTTGCTTTTGATTTTTGTTTTATTTGAGAAAGTCTTGCTGTGTAGTCCAGGCTGGCCTTGAATTTATCTCCTCCCTCAGGCTCGGAGTGCTGGGATTACAGGCGTACACCATAACAGCTGGCTCAGCTTCTGAACCTTTGATTTTTTTTATGTATCCTATCTTTCAAATCAATAAAATAAAAGGTATTAAATAGAGGCCAGGTCAGTGTTCAGGATTAGCTAGTGCTAACCCTTTTTAATGCAAAGAATTATCTTGACTTTGAATTGCTGATCTTATAGGTTACACATGAGTGGGCTGTTTTTTTCTCTAGTATGCTGGACTCATTGGAGTTACCCATAAAGAATAAATTAAAACACACTGCTGCTTATTCCTAACAGTCCATTTTGGTGCCACTTATTACAGCCAAAACTGCTGGTGCTATCTCCATCCACTCACCTCACACTGAACAGGACACTTTACCAGATGGCCACTAGAGGTAGAATATATGGACACGAGATAGCATTTTTCCCATTGGTATGAAGCTAACTGCCCCACAAGGTGACTGAACCACAACTCTGTGTTATGATCTTAATACTGAGTTTGATCCAGTGTGTTCCCACGGCACAGAACTCTTACCAGAACATTGACTGATGCCAATAGGGCTTAGCAGCTCCGGTCATATTTTCTCCAGCCAGCCTTCCACTCACAACAGCATGATCGTGATGCTCTACTCGCCTCCTACCCAGTTTTATATCATAGAAGCATGCAGCATCTCCTGCCTTAGGAAAGAAGGATACACTGTGAATGCACAATGTTTTTAAAAAAGCAAGTTAAAGATGATACAAATTTGAGGGGCTCAAAGAGCTCTTGCAATACTAATTAATATTTTCCATCTAAAGGTTACAATCACACCTCAGCTACTAAAAAACATTTGAAATTCCATTTAAAACAACTGTATACCTCCACAAAACTAACCTAAATCTGTGCATCAGCTTATGTACACCTGTTTCTCTTCATTCTATCCTTAGCAAACAGGCTATTTGATAACCTGGTTTTCTATATGCGGAAAGCAGCTTTTAGGTGTGACTGCCTCTCACCTGGCAATGCTAAGCTTTTTTCCATCATTCCATACTCAATTCACTCATTCATTCATTCAACAAATATTTATGGAGTACTTACTATGTACAAAAAGCATTATGCTGTCTGGGTTGCTGAGATGAAACTGACATGCTAGGGGTGAAGGGGCCAGCTTCATGCAGGATGTGGTATTTGAGCTCTCTAACCCTTGATCATATTTATGGTTATTCAGACTCCCTCCAAGCAACCTAAAAATCTAGTAAGCAAGCAGTGACAAAGTAAACTATGAAACACACTTAATGGAATATTAGATAGTCATTAAACTGTTTACAGAGTCTGAAACAACATGGAAAATGCTTACATTTATAGTGTTAACTGAAAAGGGTAGAATACAAACATTTATATGTAGCATGCTTACCACAACCTTGGAAAACAAAGAAAAAAAATGTATGTGCAAGAAAACAAAGGGAAGGAAATATTCTGAAACACTCATGGTGGTTGTGGGTGACTGTCCCCCTTTCGCCTTCTTGTCTGTGTCTCCTACATTGAGCAATATGTGTGTTATATATAAATATATATATAAATATATATATATAAATATATAAATAAATATATATATATATATATATATATATATATATATAAACTTTTTGTAACAAGTTAAAAAATCCAGTACATTTTACCTTTTAAAAAAAGCAATTTTTGAAAGGGAAATTTCTCCAAGGCTGTTATATCCTTAGTTGCAAAATCCACAATATACTTGTAAAATCTAACAAAGGGGAAATTATCTCATGGTTCCTACATACTATAGCCTCGTTTGTGTCATAATACGTTTCTGGAACAACTGAAAATAATGCTTGAGGAAAAGGAACAGAATGATCTTCCTTTCTAGGGAACATTTTTGATTTCTTTTTTCTTTTTGGAAGAGGGTTTCACTGTGCAGTTCAGGCTGGCCTTGAGCTCATACTGATCCTCCCGAGTGCTAAGATTACAGATATGCAGCACCACGTGCAGTGGCAGGGAATATGTCTGAAAACAGCTTTGTCCTTCATTCCCTGGACTCGCTCTGAAGACATGGGAACAGTGGGTCTGTTGGACAGTGGTACATGTGCCTGCCAGGGTTTATGCTGGGGCTGCTGCCCACAAGCACAACAGGAAGTTAGCTCTGTGCCTGTCAGCACGCACACTGTTCTCATCTTCCACGAGCTTGCAGATGATGCCACATTTGATCTTATGAACCCAGCAGTTCACAAGTTTCTATTTTCTCCCCTTGCCCTCCAAACACTTTGACCCTATTTGGTTAAGCTGTCAATGAGCTTTAGCACTCCACCTGGCAGAACCATTCACAGGCCAGGGACAATGAATCACGCCCGGTCACGCTGTAGCACACTTACCACCCAGATGTTAGAGCGTGCCTGTAGTTCTGCATTTACTCGGAAGCCCCCAAAATCAGAGTCTATCTCCAGTCCTCCAGTCTTGGCCAACTCAACATTGGGCTCCAGACCCACAGCTGCCACTATGTGGTCAGTTTCTACCTGATGCAAAAGAGAAATTCAGTCAATCACCATAGCTTCCACTTCTCACTACTGACTGCACATCGTGCCATTAAGAACTGGGGCTTTAACAAGATCATGGGAATGGGTGTGGTGGCACACTCCTGTAATCCCAGCACTCAGAAGGCTGAGGCAGGAGGATCTTGGCAAGTTTGAGGCCAGTCTGTGCTACACAGTGAGTTCTGAGGCCAGCTTGAAATACATAGTGAGACCTTGTCTCAAAAAAAAAATCACGGCTTAACTTACCTCTGATAAACAGATTTTAAGTTCCATTTCATAAGGCTACCCTCAATCACATACACAGACCCCACATGGCCTAAAAAGAAATCTGCCACCCTAGCAAGGATGCAAAAATATGAAATACAGACAGGGAAGTGCCAAAGGAAAGCGGTCCACAGGAGCCTGCTCTGGCTCTCACCATCCTGTTTTAAGGGAGGGACAGTTAATTCAGATAATTATGACAGGTTAATGGTGGCTGCCAAGGAAACTGGATCTGTTGGTGTCAAATGAAGGAATACAATGAGGGTAGGGCTAGAAGGCCTTCTGGTGGTCTCTGCTCCCCTCACCTTCCTGCCATCTTTTAGCTTGATAAGCAACTTGCCGCCGCTGACTCCAACCGACTGCACAATCGCACTGGGCATCACCTTTACCCCCTCTGTAAAGGCAAACAAGACTCAAGGTGAGGCGAGGGCCTGTAACCTCCTCGAGAATAAAGAAGGTGACCAGAGGCCTCCCCTGGGTCCAAGCCATCACAATAAACATGCAGGCAGCCGTGGAGGGCCATGAAAACATATGCCCGCGGCCCCTTTATAGCATTTCTGGGAACCTGGTGCCTCAGATTCAGAATGCCTGCATGAATCCGGCTGACTGGGGAATGGCAAACATTCATCTCCCAGGCAACAGGGCTACGTCAAAGGTGCCCCCAAAAGCTAACCTGACCCCTAGTCACCCTCAAAGGAAATAGTGGCAGTGTAAGGAGTCTCTCTACCTCGTCTGACTTTTTCCATGGTCCAGTTGCTGAGGTACTCAGGGAGGATCTTCCCCATGCTTCCTTTCTCAGGGAAGAGCTGAATCACTTCTATGCCCAAGGTTTGAGCTAGACAGAAGAAAGGCAGCAGTTAGAGTAGAACCCTAACAGTAACCCCAGGGGGCCAGCAAGGGAAACGAAGCTGCAAATGTGGCAGAGCCCCCACTTGTGAAGCACTGGGGCATGCGGGCCTTGGCTCATTTAGAAGGCAAAGACAACAGGTGCCAGAACTGCTACCCCAGATGAGACTAACAACTATGAAGTCAGGGCCCTTCTGCCTGTGCAGTCACGAGTGCTTTGTGATCTCTGAATTGGAAGCACCCTCCTGAGAAGATGCCCTGAGTTCACACAGCAGAAAAATAACCCTAAGAGGAATGGGTGCCCTGAAACATTCACACCGGAACCCCCAGACTTGTCAAGGTGGGAGCCATCGCGCACCTGAAGGTAAGTTTTGGGATTTTCATGGGGCAGCAGTTCAAACACACATACACTTCTTTTCTGTATTGCCCTTTTCACTTTAGTAACTCACTTCCCTAAATATTTTACTGCTAGTTCTCACTTCAGCAGCACAGATACTTCATACTTTACTTCTAAAGAGTCCTGCCATAGAACCTAGGGAAAAGGACAGGAAAGATTGCTTTGCAAGGTGCTCAGATGACAGCCTTCCAGTCCTTGAGGTACCCTCCTCAGGAGTAATCGCACTGCTTAGCTTTGTACTCTGTAGACCCTTTTTTGTTTTATTGTGGTGCTGGGGATCAAAACAAGCTACACCCTGAGCTACACCCTCAGTCCTGTACTCTACAAACCTTAGTGGAACTCCTTCTATTCTTTTTGACAAATACATCTCTAGATCATGACAGTCCACCAGACATGTGTGATGCATGAGAAGAGCAAGAAAACCAAGGTCACTCTCCAACACTCACCCTTTCTGCCAAGAGCACAGGCCAGCTCACTACCAAGGAAGCCCCCACCAATAATTGTAATCGACTTGACTTCCCGTGAGATCTTCTCCAAGGCTCTAAAGTCTCCAATCTGCAGGATCAAACCAGTTTAGACCACAGATTTCCCAAAGGACCATAGGATAATAATTCTAGGAAATATTTTCCTTTAGATCTTCCACAACAGTAAACAGACTTTTTGCACATAAAAGCTCCCTGTCTAGAGTGGCTTAGTTACAGCTGCTATGTTATTAATGTGAATTTCCTTCTCCATGATAACAGTCTGGTTCTTAACTGGTGGGATTTGCCCTTCTGTTCCAGGAGGACATCTGGCCATCTCTGGGGACATTTCTGGCTGTCAGGACAGGGAAGTGTTTCTAGCATTTAGTGGATAGAGGCCAGGGATGCCTCCCATATCCTACCATGCACAGGACAGCTCCCTACACAACTACCCAGACCAACATGTCAGTACTGCTGAAGGTGACAAACCTTATTTTAGCAATAATTTAAAGGACAGAATGAAGTGTCTCAAATATTCCCTAAGAGTGGCTGGAAAATTACAGCAGTCTATAAGCAAAGCAGTGTTAAGAAGCAGGCCACTCCCCTTCTTTTGACTGTGGTATTCTTGACCTTTCTCCCAAGTCTCTACATGCTACTTGCAATGAAAAATGCCAAGAGGCTATAAGGAGTTCCAATGAATGAAATGCATCAGGAAAACCAACTATGAAACTACAGCAAGCAATAAAAACACTAACCATATTTTTCTCCTGGGAACTTAAAACCCTTGAGTGAGGTATTTGAGGGTCAGAGAGAGGAAGTGACTTGCTCAAGGCTAGATAACAAATCTGGAGAAGAGCCATATATAGAACAGGGAGCTCCCAATTCCTGGGTGAGCACTTGGGTCCACAAGATTGTATTACCTCTTCAAGATGACACCCTGAAAACACTGAAGCAGATAATTACCTTTCTGAAAAGTGTCGTTCTGCTCTTCACCTCTGCTCCAGCCCTATCGATGGCAGACAGACTTCTTGGCGTGCCTCCTACAAGTAAGAGAAGGAAATCCTTTAGCAGAGCAGCAGGCAGGAGCCGGCCCAAGTAAGCCCCCCTAGTGGGGCTCTCCTACTGGGACCTGGGGCGCCTGTGTGCTCCTTGGTGGTGCCACTGCAGCTACCACAGGGTAAGATGGCTTTGTGCTCTCTCACCTGGCCCTCACAGCAAGATTCTGATTAATTTCCTTAGAAGAGCAGATCTGGGGCTCTTCTTAGGAGGAGTATCTTCCCTCCCTATGGCTGGCCACAGGGCCTCACTTTATGCTTCCACATTCTCTTCTAGTTTCTCCTGAGGATTGATTCATCAGCTACCATGGCAACACTGGTCTCACCAGCTGCTTCAGTCTCTTCTGATTTCTCATGGAAACCGGCAGTGAAGCCAGAAGCCTGTATCACTTTCAGGGCACAGGGCGAGCACTAAGCAGGGAGAGAAAAATGGTCACCTTCCTGATGCTTTTACCAGAAGGGGCAGAAGGGACAGCAAGGATAATCCAGACAGGCTGAGGATCCAAGGCTCCTGGACTTAGGTTGTGTAACAAGAGAAGACACCCATTTCAGAGATTCTAGGTTTCAGCTTTCTTAAGATAACGTAGCAATGCCTTGTATGGAGAAGGCTGGACCATAGAACCTGAACGAGCTACCGGAGCAGGTAAGCCAGCCACCCACAAACACCCACCTGTGGCAATCAAGCACTTCTCATAGGTGATCTGAGAGCCATCATTGAGTTTCACCATGTTGCCTCTTACATCCAGATGTACTACCTGGAACAGTTACACATGAGGTAGAGATGAAATGAGCTATGAAAACAATTTCATGGAGATATAACCCATATAACATAAAATTTACCATTTAAAAGTATACAATTCAGTGGTTTTTAGTATATTCACATCATGCAACCACCACCACCATCTAATTCCAGAACATTTCCACCCAATCCTCTGGACCTTTTAGCTTTTGGCCCAATGAGAAGGATGAATTATCCTTAAGAAACCATTTCTAAGGCCAGGCGTGGTGGCACATGGGAGGACTAGGGGAGGCACAGGCAGGAGGATTGCCATGAGTTTGAGGTCAACCTGGACTACATAGTGAGACCCTGTTTGAGAGAGAGAGACAGAGAGACAGAGAGAGACAGAGAGAGAGAGACAGAGACAGAGAGAAAGAGAAAGAAAGAAAGAAAGAAAGAAAGAAAGAAAGAAAGAAAGAAAGAAAGAAAGAAAGAAAAAGAAATCATCTCAAAGTAGCCATTGGAACAGTTTCTTGTGCCCAGTATAACTTCCTAAGTAGCCAACATCAGAGTCAGCAGGTCCCGTCCTCAAAGGTCCTACCTGATTTGTGGCAATGGAGAACTTGGACAGCCTGTTTTACTTGGCTATTGGAGTCCTTATGTCTTTGTTACAGCTCTCCTACACCCCCAACACCTCTCCACACAATGCTTTCCTCAACGGCTCCTCTTCCCTGATCCTTGAGGGACCACTTACATGCACACTGGACATTTACTCACACCCTAGGCCGCAGGCCAGGCCCAGCTGCTGGCACTCGGCAGGCTTCCTGAGGCTGCCGCTGCTTCCCAATTCCTGTACCTTCTCTCTTCTCTGCAGACCACCCATTTGCCTACGAATCACCATTACCAAGCCACCCCCTGGCCACTCCTCCTCAGCCACTGAAGACCTCAGAATATGGTTCTTACTTTCCCTCAGTGCCACATCCAGATTCTTGTTATCTCCTAAACCACTACTTTCCACCTCAAATATCTCACTCATGGGCCACAATTTTCCTAAGTTCCTCTCAGTCTCACTGTCTTCTATATGTGCTTTTGATTTCTCTCTCTGGCCAGCTGTTCCATTCTACCTAGTCTGTGTCGATGATCTGTTCTCTTGCTGGCATCCTTAAACCCCTTGCTATAACCAGCAAAAGAGAGCTTTAAAGCAGAATTTTTTAACTTTAGCAATGAGCTGCTTATCCAAACTTTCTTAGGCCAGGGCCGTAACCACCAACCCCTCCTCTCCTCGGCCCATATGAAAGGACAGAACTGCAGATGCTGGTCTCAAGAGCCCAGGGTCTAGTTTCATTTCCACAGGGAAGAGAGAGCTAAAGCAAGCCTGGTGTTGTCTGTTGTCCCATTCTATTGCCTCTCATTTCCTTGGAGCTAGCTTCGAGTAAAGCCTTTTTTTCCTTTTCCTCATAACATAACAAATGGTCGTGGGAAGCATGCTGAGCATCTGGGTGGCCAGCAGGTAATGCTACCTCTTCTTATGGTTCAGAGCTTGAGTTCTGAGGCCTGAGAGACTGGGTTTTAGTCTGCTCCAGTCCTTACTAGCTGTGAGACTGTAATTTCCAGAAATATTTATTGAGCACCATGTTTCAAGTGTAGTGCTAACTGCAGAGTGGACAGAGTGGTGAGGAAGGCAGATATCTTCTCTCTTCAGAGTTTAGTAGCCAAGACAAGCAATTTAACAAGCACTAACAGTAGTCAACAGTAACAAATATGACCTGAGTGGTATTGTGGTTTGGATTTAAAATATCCCTCATGCACTCACAGGTAGCATTTCTGCCTTGGAAGCTGGACAATTCTGGACTAAACTATGAACCCTAATAAACCTCTCCTTTAATTTTTGTTTGGTTTTGGTTTTGGTTTTTTGAAACAGGGTCTTGCTGTGTGATTCAGACTGTCCCTGAATTTACTATGTAGCCCAGGCTGACCTTGAACTCACAGTGATCCTCCTGCCTCAGCCTCCCAGGTGCTGGGATTGTCTAAACTGCAAACTCAATAGGACATTTCAATTCTTTTTTCTCTTTCTCTCTCTCTCTTTTTTTTTTGGCATTAGTGATTGAACCCAAGGGACTTGCGGATGGAAACAACATGCTCTACCGCTGCACTATGTCCCTAGGCCTATGATTCCCTTTTTCCCAGATTCCTAGGCCAGAGTAACACTGTGCCTCATATCCTCCTTGCAACTCCCTCCAGCACTGGCTTCTGTCCTAGGTTCTCCTCGCACCACTCTCTGTAAAATCTCCTCCATCTCCTTTATGGATTCTCCCTCTTACACTTGCTTCTTGATGTTGGGACAGCCCGGGGTTCAAGCCTTGCCCTGCTCCTCTCGCTAATGAAGTTCTTCCCTGGCAGGCCCCACCCACTGCCATGGTTTCAATTCCTATGCACACTCAAGATTCCTGAATCTCTACCTGAGCCAGCCTCAGACTCTCGAGTGTCACAGTCACATATGCAACTGCCCGGAAGACACATTCACACCACGACGTAACCCCAGCACTGACATTTCTCTTCCTCCTAAAACTAGTTCTTCCTCTCGAAACATGTTACATGTGAAACATGTGTCTTCCCACCTCTATGCACTCAGATGCTTCGTTCAGTCATCTCCTAAGCAGGCCTCAGCTGTTTCTCACTCGTCATCACCTGTTTTCTTCCAGTGCTGGGGTGCTGGGAACCCAGCCCAGAACTTCACAGACTATCACTTTTTGTCTGTTTTTTGAGACAGGGTCTCTGTGCAGTTCAAACTTGCTGGCCTCAAACTTGCAGCCATCCTCCTGCCTCAGCCTCCCTAGAGCTGGGATTACAGGTGTGCACCACACCTGGCACCATCACTTTTCTATCAGGAAGTAATACACTATTAAGAGCTTGGGCTTTAGAATCATAATGTCTGTTTTAATTCTGCAGTCAGACAGATCTGGGCTCAAATCTGCCTCTTATTAGCTAAGTGTGTATGGGCAAATTATTACAATTTATTTTTAAAAACTCAATTTCTTTCTCTACAAAATGGAAATAAACCTATCTCCTAAGCTTATTGTGAAGATAAAAAGAGACAATATACACAAAACATTGAAAACTATGCCTACAAGACCAGAATAGGTACTACATAATTTTTGCTTTCTTTTTCTTCTACTTTATTCTCATCATCACTGCTACTGTCTTAATTTGGGCCCTCATCATCTCTTGCCTGGATTATTGCAAAAATCTTTAAAATGTTCTCTCTGGTCTTATTCTCCTGCAGTCCTTCCTTGTCAGAGCCAACAGTAATTACTGAAAATTCATTCCAAGCGTTTTATAACCTCACCTAAAATTCAACAGCTCCCTATTGCCAGCTCATTTGCATGGTGCGCTGTAACGACCATAACTTCTCCACTTTGCTTCCTGCCGCTTGCTGACTCAGATTTCTTGTCTGCCTGTTTCCTTGCTTTTCCATATGCTTGGGCCTACACTGTTCATTTTTACTTGAATGTTCTTTGTTTGAATGCTCCTTGCTCTTCTCTAATTTATGCCTTCTTCATTCCCAGAGATGTCCCAGTCTGTAAGATTTTTTCTTCTATAAAGCTTTCCCTGATTCCATCACTTTACTGGGCACTCTTCCCAGTAATTCCCACAACAGGTCGCATCTCTATCTTCCACACATCTATGTGTAACAATCACCTGTCCGTGTTCCCGCCCAGTACCGCTAACCTCAAGAGGGCAGGGCCTGTGTGTTATTTACGCACAGGGGACCCTTAATGCAGAATGTTTTGCTACTGACCTATATTTTACCTTCTCTGAGGGGAATGTGCCTACTCCTATCAAAGATGACCCCTTCCACTTGTGCTCTGGACTCCAGTAACTGTGGGCTCTGCTCCTTCAGCAATACATTTGTCAATTTGTTGTCATCAATAATCCCAGGGAAGCTGCCTCTGCTCCACCAAGCTTGGCCCTGCCCGCTGCCTACCCAGGAGCTGGACCTGTACATAGCACACCGATGTTTGTTTTCAATAAATGATAAAAATGCCAAGAAAAAAAATTCCAGAGAAAAGTTAATATGGAAAACAAGAAAGGAGTAGGATGGGCAGGAGAGCAAAGAGAAAACAGAAACCACTTTTAGGTTATGGTCCTAACAATCTGATGTTCTTGAGAAAATTTAGCACAGTACTCCCAGGCTTTGATTCTAGCGCTTTCCCCAGCCAGCCACACTAAGCAGTATTAACCCTGAAAGAACCCTGGCCTTCTTTGGTGAACTACAATGGCAGGAAAGAAGTAGCAGTCACCATACTTGTGGGTTGACATCTTTGTAGGCCTTGATAAAGGCAGCAGCTTACCTTTTTCCCAGTGAGAACAGCCACACCACCATTCTCAATGTGAGGTAGATCCTGAGCAGAGACATAGAAAGAAGGTGGCTGGAAATATATACTGTATGAAAGAAAAGGAGAAAATGTTATAAGCACCTGGAACTACTATAGGTTACCCCTGTATCTTTAGTAAAATTATGTCCATCATGAAAAAAATGTAGGAAGAGTTTCCAAAGTAAATCTCTGGGACTAACTCTTGCTTGTGACTTGCTTAGATAGAGATACTCTGGATCGGTGGTTCACAATTGGCCGTAAACATGCCCCCAGGAAACATTCTTGGTTGTAATAATACAGGGAGGCTACTGACATCTAGTGAGCAGAGGCCAGAGATGCTGTTAAACAGCCTATGATGCAAAGCCGGGTGTAGTAGCACATGCTTGTGATCCCAGCACTTGGGAGACTGAGGCAAGAGGACTGCAGTGAGTTTGAGGCCAGCCTGGACTACATAATGAGTTTAAGCAATGCCTGAAATATACAGTGAGATCCTGTCTCACAAAAACACAAACAAAAGTCCAAACAGCCTATGATGCACAGACAGTCCCACGCCGCACACACAAAAGAATTTATTCTGTCCCGAATGTCAGTCAGTGGTGCCGAGGCCAAGAAGCCTGGCTCTAGATGTAGAATCATTTCAAAGAACAAGAGGGATACTCAAGGGGCTGGCATTCACATATCCACTAAAATCAGTTCTTCAGATTCAGTTGAAAACAGTCTAGTTCCTAGATGATCTGCTTGAAACAAGCCAAGCACAGTGGTGTGTGCCTGTCGTCCAGCTGCTCAGGAGGCTGAGTAGGAGGACTTCTTAGGCCTAGGTGTTTGAGACCAGCCTGGGAAACACAGCAAGACCCCAACAAAAAACAAAAACAAAAACACAGTTCATTATGACATATTAGTTAAGGGGTGGCTAACTTAGTTGCAAGTATGCGTCCTGCTTGAAAATGAACCACAATGATGAGGTAGGTAGGTTTGTAAAATTTAATCCCTTGTTAAAGGGATCACTAATGAGGAAAAACTTACAGCCAAAGAACATGGTACTAGTAATGAGAGATCTTTTGTGTGTGTGTGGTGAGCAGAAACTAGTTTTCCTCCCATTTAAAAACTTGTACATGTTTGTAATACATAATAAATACATTCATCAAGGGGAACCAATACATAAACATAACGTATTTTGATCCTTTTTACTTCCCTTTCCTCTCCCCTTGTCTCCCTCAATGCTCTGACCCCCTTCTTCTATCCATGAAGTCTACCTCCTGTTGGAATGGAGAGATATGAGGAGTCCTTTATACGGGAAAGACTTCTAGACCTGTACCTCCAAGTCTTGCGCAAACATTCTGATAAAGAGGGTCTTCTTTATAGTACTCTCACTCTACATTCACAATTCTGAATGCATTCTAGGGTGTCAAAGAAAGTGCCATTAAACCGTTTCTTTTGCTTTTATGAGTCTTGTCCAGCAAGTATAAAGAAGCAACAACACAGGACAAGCTGATCTTTACCAGAGAAGTCTAATCTAAAGGTCCTGGAAAAAGAAGCATTAGTATTTCAGAGGCCAACATTCAATTGCCATCGTTGGTAGACCTAGAAACAGAATCCAGAATGCTCTTTGTAGCTTGCTGCTTCTAAACTGGACCAAGTGGATACCATAGTGGACTCCAGTATACAGCCAAGTTATCCTTCCTATTAGTTGTACATAGTCTATGGCAAAATCCTAACCTATCCATTGCGCTCAGGTGAAATTGCTAGGCAGGCCCATTTTACATAAACAAATATACCTTCTCTCTTTACCATTCCACTGTTTGAATCGCAGTGTCTTTGTGACATTTGGATCATCTGAAAACCAGAGTTCTTTTGAAAGAGGGGGTCGCATGTATGGCAGTTCAGGATCTTCAGATACAATCAGTACCTTTAGACAGAAAAATAGCAATGCTTATCAGAGCCAAGTCATTTAAAAAGAGGCAAATATGAATATATTCACATTAGCTAAGTGCTTGCAGGCTGTATCTTCTTTTGTGTGTGTGTGTGTGTTTTTCAGACAGAGTCTCGCTATGCAGTTCAGGCTGGCCCTGAGCTCACTTTGTAGCCCAGGCTGGTCTTGAACTTGCAATGATCCTCCTGCCTCAGCCTCTCGAGTGCTAGGATTACAGGCATGCACCACCACGCCCGGCTGCAGACTGTATCTTGCCAACCAAGATAACATGCACCTTACTTACCCTGGCCCCAGGATCACGAGCCCGGATGGATCTGGCTGCAGCAAAAGCAGCAGTGCCTCCACCAATAAGCAGGAAAGGAACATGACTTGGTACAATGACTTGAGGAACTGGTTGTTCTCCTCCTGGAGCTGTAAGCAACAGCCAGAGATGATAAAGCTTCTTTAAGGATTAGATGACTCTTTGCCACTATTTTTTTTTTAAATCCAGCTAGATCTAGGCATGGTAATGCATACCTGTAATCCCAGCATATGGGAGATTGAAGCAGCAAGATCACCATGAGTTCAAAGCCAGCCTGGGCTACATAGTGAGTTCAAGGTCTGCCTGAGCTATCTAGCCAGATCTTGTCTCAAAACAAACAAACAAACAAACAAACATTGCCTTGTACTCAATGCTTTATATAAATCTAGGAAAACATAGTATTTATATTAAGCTTAACACACTTGCTGAGCTGGGAGTGTAGCTCAGTGGCAGCATGTGACAGCACCTCATAGTGTCCTGATGGAAGGAAGCATCCCTTCCATCTATCCATTCCATACTTGGGAAGGAAGTATCCCAAGTATCATTTCATTTTACAGTGAAACTATCAAAAAAAAAAAAGGACGTAAATGAGTTGCTAATGTCATTCATTAGGTCTGTACAGAACTAGAACCTTACTTAGATATTTAGTTATTTCTAAAATAGATTAGCTAGGCATGGTGGTATAGGCATGTAATTACAGTACTCTGGGAGACTGAGGCAGAAGGATCACAAGTTTGAGCCTAGGTTGGGGAACGTATTAAGAACCTGTCTCAAAAGAAACAATAACAAATGGGCAGGAAATGTACATCAGTGTGAAGAGCCTGAAACACGCCCCCAGTATTTCAACAAAACAAAACAAAACCTCCAATATGAGAAACTATGTATTAGAAGGTTTTTGTCCTTCCCATTAATTTTCTGCTGATCACCAGAAAAATACCACGTTCAGTTTCACCATTTGTTAGCAAAAAAGGGGGAACAAGTAGGAGGTCAGTCAGGGATTAATATATGTTCGAGAATAAGAAGTGCTGCTATTGAAAAAAGCAATGCAAACTGCCCACTTAGACTGTAGGGCTTATTGAAGGATTAAAACATTCTTCTCTGAAAAACTAAGAGAATCATGTGGGATGGAAGTGATGGCTAGGACTATGTGCTTCAGGAAAACAAATATAGCTTCAACAAGCTTAAAACTCTAAAGACTCAAAATGGACCAAAGCAGACCAAAACATTTTCCTCACTGAAAAAAATGACTTTTTTCTAGTCGTTTTCCTTACCAAGCTTGGCTTTATCTAATATAAACCAAAAAAATAATCTAATATAAAGAAAAGCAATCATAATCATCACTACTTTTATTCTCAAGCCCAAATGCTAGCCATACTTTAACAAATTGCTCTCAGTTCTGGGGTAATACTACAGTTGCTACAAGCTTAAAAATCTCTGATATCACTTCTACAAGATACCTAGAAATCTTAGCACTCAAACTATTTATAACTCCCTTTGTGAGCCTCATAGATGCAAGAACTAATGGCATACTCACCAGATAATGCAGCTCTTCTCTGTTTCTCTTCTGGTGTCAGCCCTAACCCTGAGATTCTTTCATTATATCGTTTCTGGTCGTTTTTTATAGTCTTGTAGGCCTGTAGATCCAAACACGGAGAAAGTTTACTTTACCATGCAGCTAAACCACACCGTAAGGCAGTATCACCTTTCAATTAAATGAGAAGCTTTTGTCTACACAAGGTTAGTTCCTCTATGTTAAAAATCACTAAAGGCAAAGATCTCAGAAAAAGAACATTAGGCATACACACAATTGGTGTGAAAAGGTTATGCAAAAGCAGATGAAAATATGCCAGTATCAAATATTGAGGTTCTCTGTAAAAGAACTGTCCTATTTAATTTTGAAAGTATAGATAAAGCAACAATTTCCTATACTAATAAGTATTAGACAGGGCTAAACTTTAAATCAAGTTTAAATGGGTTTTAGACTATGCTGGACACTCAATGTGAAAACACTATGTGGCCCTTGGTAGAAGCTGCAGCCTTAGCAGATGTCTATGTTTTCTTGATAGATATTCCAGGTATTGCCAGGTACTTAGATGCTGGGAAAAGGCGCCACTTGTATCCTATTTTTAAAAATTTTATTTTCTTTTGTTTGTTTTTGCGATTGCATTTTGTGTAGCTGAAGCTGGCCTTGCACTCTCTAGGTAGCCCAGGCTGACCTTGAACTCACAACGATCTTCTTGCATCAGCCTCCTAAGTGCTGGGATTAGAGGTATGTGCTACCATCTTACTCTTACCCAGTAACTCCTTTCTTCCACTTGCCCATCCTTTTTCTAAACTGAGGCAGAGTCTCAGACATACTTCACAAAGATACTATGGGTTAAACATCTTGCTTAAACACCTATTATAAACATAGTACGTTATCTTCTTTACTCTTTCCAACTGAATGATATTTTACCATTATGACTAGCTTGTTGTTGCTGTTTTATAACATATAGTACCAAAATTTAAGTGATTTTTTATCATGATTTTTATATAATGTGTTTTTTCCAGTACTGGGGCTTGAATCAGGGGTGGTCTACCACTGACAGTATCCCCAGTGTTTCAGATTTTTAAATTTTGAGACAGGGTCTTGCTAAGTTGTGCACATAGGATTTGAACTTATGATCCTCCTACCTCAGTCTCAGTGCTGGGATTATCGACAGGCATCCTGACACTGGGCTATTTTTATTTTTTAATTTGTATTTATTTATTTGGTGTTGGGAATCAAACCCAGGACCTTGTATATGTTAGATGAGTGCTCTGAACTATATTCCCAGCCCTAGGAGCTACTTTTTGAAAGGTGGTAAGCAAAATAACTTTTAAAATCACAACATTTTTGCTCTTTTATACTTCACAGGGTCAATATAACAGGTATTTAAGTGATTGCATGTCAAATAAAATCCCAGATTAATTAACTGAAGAAAAGACAGGAAGAATCAAAAATATATTATAAGACTATTCCTATGATACCCCACTACAGAGCAGCCCATTAAGTGACATGCTACAAAACAGGGAACCTGCCTGGACTCTGAGAGCTGAGACTGCCATCTGTCAGCTTGCAAACATTTAACAGAGGAGACTAGCTGCTCTTTGAATTTACCACTAAATTCAAATACATAAACCATTCAATTAACATTCATTTCAGGAAGATTTTTTAAAAATTTGGCCTCAGATTACTATATATACACTAGTCCAGTATTTATTTTTTCCAGTACTTGATCATACTTAATTTTTTGTTTTAAGAAAGAGACTTTTTGCCTGAGGGTGTGATGGAGCACAGCAAGGCCTGGGGTTCAATCCCTGGCACACACACAAAAAAGGACTCTTACTTATAAAGATTTCATTGAGTCAACAGAGTAAACAGAAAAGAAACTGGGCCCATGCTCACTGAGAGCGATATCCAAAAATGCCCAAAGCCCAGCCAACACCTATCTCTCCATGGCTTTGCACATGAACAGAAAAGCGGAGGAAGAAACAGCCTGAGGTTTGGTGAGGAAAGGGGACGATGAAGTTCTGTGTGTATGTGTATCAGCTTTTAGCTAAATGTTCTCATGGAGACATATTAAAGTAAAATTTGCTTCATCTCAGGGGCTTCCTATTTCCAGTTTGCACATATTTCCAATTAATGATACCAATATATGTTAGATTAAGAAATTTATGAAAAATATTTTTGGAGACAATTTTTCTAAACAGATAGATATGGTGGTGTTTATCCAAGTTAACAGGTCATTTCCTGATTGAGGCAATGTGATTCTATCAGTAGAACAATAGCAAATGGTCCTAAATATAGTATTTTTGAGACATGAGGCTGGCCTTGAACTCATGGTGATTGTTCTGCCTCAGCCTCCGAAGTGCTAGATTATAGGTGTGCACCACTACGCTCAGCTCTCACTAAATATTCTGAAGGCCCCTTTGGCTCTGTTCACCGAAAAATAACAAAGTTGAGATTAGTGAGTCTTCCTGAGGTCCTAGGAAGACATCAATAACAAGAAAAACTCACATGGCTGCCAATCAAGTACTCATGTTTACACCTAAGCAGCAAAAGCATTGTTCAAATCAATCTTGCTCAAACTGTGGTTGCAACCCATTAGACTGCTGTTAAATCAATTTGTAGGTTAATACCAGCCTTCAGAAAAAAAGAGAAAATACTAGAGCGTATCACAGAAGTAGCACTGTTTGGAACATTATATCAATTTTATGTATTTGTAGTTATATAATGGATTGCAAGATAAAATATATTTCTTTCTGTTGATCATAGTTAACATTTTTTAAAGCCACAAATCCCTTTGTGTGGGGAGAAATGGAAAGAGGATAAATCTCCCAGTACAGGAACTGCTAAAGTAGTAATTAGACTGAAATTAGGAATATTACCACAAATGAGAAAACAGTTAGGACACCATTAAGGACTAAATGTTCATGTGCTCTCCTAATTCATGCTGAATCCTCCGTAGCCCCCAACAGGAGAGTATATAGAGAGATGGGGCTTTTGGAAGGTGACAAAGGTTAAATGAAATTCTAAGAGTACTGCCCTGACCTCTTAGGGCTGGTGCTTTTTACAGTAGAGAAACAGACACCAGAGACATCCAGCAAGCTCTCTCTCCCATCCAAACCATGGGAAGACACAGCAAGAAGGTGGCTGGCTGCACGCCATGAAGAGAAGCCTCACTACAAACTGAACCTTACCTAAATTTGATCTTGTACTTTTAGCTTTGGGAACTATGAGAAAATAAACTTTTGGGGTTCAAGCCAGGCAGTCTCTGGTATTCTGTTATAGCAGCCCAAGGAAGTAACTAAACACCTTTTAGCTATATCTCACCAAATCTGGATGCTGATTTTAAGTTAATATCTCCTTTGATATTAATACTAATTTTAGAGGAAAACAGAACCTCAAGCCACTGAGTATCAAGTGTTCAACAATTTAAAACCTAAATCAAAAGTGTACAGCTGAATGTGGTGGCAGATGCCTATAATCCCAGCACTGTGGGAGCCTAAGGCAGGAGGATTATAAATTTGAGCTCCACCTGGATAACTCAGCAAGACCCTACCTCAAAACAAAAAACAAAGAAAGGTCTGGGGACATAGCTTAGTGTGAAAGCCCTGGGTTCAACCCCAGTATTGGGGGGGTAGTTTTAAAAAGCATACAAAATAGTGTGACAACAGTTGTAGGTAGACAAAAGCTTATCATTCAACCTGGAGCCACTCTAATATAAAAGTTTTATTACCGCCAGTATTGGACAAACCCTGAAGGCAATGAGGTATTTAACTGAATGGCTTGAGAGGAACTTGTGCTTCTTAGATATTTCTAAGACAGAAGAAAGCAACAGTGATTGGCCCTGTCTTGTGGCTTGACATCAAGAGAATTTGCATGGCCAGCTCTATGGAGGCCATCCAACTCTGGTACAGCAACACAAACCAGAGGTTTAACAGGTTTACATTGCTGCAAACATATCTAACACAAACACTTTACATTTATTTTTGAATGAATGGGGTAGACCTGATGGGAAAAGCTGAGTGAGACATGAAATGGAAAAGTTAGGGCTCAAAAGGTAATATCTGACTCATGAATAAGAGGCACTTAAGAAAGCAATCTACATGAATGTGTTAGCTTGCACCACTTCAGCCAATAGTTTGACCAAATAAAAGATTACAAAAGGGACACTGCCAAATGAGTTCACTTTGAAGTAGAGGTTGTGGCTGGGGAGGAGGGGGTGGGCGAGCATTGCAATTTCTATGGCTTTTGAACTTCCTCAGAAGCAATCAATAAAATGCCTCGTCACAGTGAAAGTAGAGTTGTTTCCCACAAAATACAAAAATTACGTTTTACCTAAAATGATTCAAAATGCATGGTGCTTTAAATTACCTTTACCGGCTTATTCAACATTTACTCTTTGAGACTGTCTTGTTAGAAATGCAGCGCTAAAGCACAATATAATTTAGCCTCATTAAAAAGTATGAGATAGGCAAAATTTTCAAAGAAAGAGTTGATGATGAGAATTTGGCTTTAAATTTATGATTTTGTGCATGTGCATGTGTGTGCGTGTGTGTGTGTGTTACCAGGAATCAAACTCAGGACCCTGCATTTGCCAGGCAGGCACTGTGCCACTGAGTTATATCCTGGCCCTAAATTTATGGTTTTAGATCTATCTGGTAGGACTTCAATAATTTGAAGCATGAGATTTGAGTATTCTAGTGCTGACAATGTCCCTTCAATAAACACCTAGAAAAAGCACATGCTGTGAATGTTTTACTATATTCTATAATAGATCAAATTTTCATTAGTGCCGTGGTCTCACCCACCCTATCCCAAAATATATTTTAGTGTAAGTATCTTACATAATAAACTCCTGCCCCCGTGACTGTTGCTCCTACAATTAAGAAGTACACTAGTCTGCTGCCTTCTTTCCCAGAAGCACCTGTAGACGCTAGTGATCTAGAAGGGAATCCTAGGTGATGGCACTGCACAACTGTAGGTGAAGATAAGGCCAGGAAAGAAACAAAAGGAAATAGAAAAAGCACTAAGTAATAATGAAGAAACATTCAGTAGAAAGGCAGGGAAGCATTTCTGGTTACTCTGTGCGATAAAGGGAAAAATGCTGCTCCAGGATTGGAGGAGACTATATCTTCCATCAAAGTATGTTATCAGATAGATCTCACCTGTTTCCTACTCTGATTTGATTGACAACTGGCAAGAGCTACTTATTCTTCTTGTGCATTTGGGAGTTGGATCAGTTATCTATCAGGACATAGATAACTTCAAATATTTGCACATCCCCTATCTTAACCTAGTGACCAAGGAATAAAGGGAAGTGCACTGTCTTAGCAATCGAGAAAGACCTAATACTGAAATGGCCTTCAATCATTTGCTGTTGGTAAGTAAAATGCTGCTTTTTTCAACCAAGGGTATGACTAGGTATTACCAGAGTTGGATCACTCAAACTTACAGGATCCAAATTTAGACTATTCTGTTTAGTTATGGTAAGCTCTGCCAAATTAAAACAAAACAAAAACACCCAGAGAACAATTCCTCTGTGACCTGCTAAGCTGATCTAAGTTCATTTATAGAAGTATGATTGTGCTAATACTACACAACAATTAAACAGCATATTTCTCACCTCATACAAATTCCATTCTAAAATTGGAGATATTAAGCCTGCTTCTATAACTTAGTCTTTGGGTGAGACTTAGGGATAGTATTTCTTTTAGGAATGCTTAATATTTTTGATTGAAGGCTGTTGCTGTTGGATTTTTTAAAAATGAAAATCTCAAGCTGAGGAAAAAGTAAAATATTTGACAGATAGATCAAAATCAAATATTGTGCTAAGGAGCTGCAATGAATTTTTCCTTTATTCATAGGTTAGTTAGTGTGTTACATCCAAGAGAACAGGTACAATTTTGTAGGTTAGTCAAATCTAAGAAAACACAATGGCTTTCAAGAATAAAAAGACAAGTTAAAAGAGCAGAGATCAATCACATGAGATTAAATTTCTGTCATTCCCAAATTGGCTCCCATAGGATATTAGACAGTAGGTACTTTAAAGAAAGCTTTTTGGACTTTTTTTTTTTAAAGGAGAAAGGGGAATTAGTTGCAAAAGTTTGCAAGCGGAGTAATGCTGAGTCTACCAGCGGGAGCTGTTTAGCAGTTTCTCTGCACAAGCTGCTTTTCTACTTACATATGCACCAGCTCCTATTGTTGATAAGCCCACAATGAGGACTAACACAGAATTATCCATTTTGCCCCCTGATGCACCAGAGCTAGCCATTTGTCGTGTCATCTGGAGTTCTAGTGGAACATGCCATCGCTGGGACAAGTTGCCTAAAGGAACACAATTTATTAAAAGACACACACACACATAAAAATACAACAGTTAATACATGTTTACGATTGTCAATGCACTGTAGAAGTAGACTTACTGCACAGTGGGCTACATGGCATTCACTGTTCAATGACCAAAATCAAATATAATTATAGCTGTTGTACACACAAGCCCTACAGATAATCTGAATGCACACTCTTAAATTGCTGGAGTTTTTGGCTGCTGCTGCTGCTGCTGCTGCTGCTGTTCTTGCTGTTTCACAGCTTTACTGCTGCTTGCAGCCTTCTGCCTGCCCTGCCACGCCACCCTGCCTTGGAGTCAGCCAACTATAGACTGAAACCTCCATAAACTGTAAGCCGAAATAAACCTTTCCTCAGAAAATTTGCTGGGTTCTTAAAAGTATAATTTAATGCTGCCTAGTGAGGAAATCTGCAGCTTCCAGAAAAGTTCATTAAAAACATGTGAAAAATTCATCAAATACCTCTTCCTTCATTAAAAATGAAGTAAACACAGATAGCTGACTAGTTAGATAGGTACAGTCATCCCTCAGTACCTGCAGGGGATTGGTTATAGGACTCCCAGAAGATATAAAATGGTGTGGTATTTATATGCAACCTATTCATATCCCATCACATATTTTAAACCATCTCTAGATTCCTTATCATGTCCAATACAATGTAAATAGTTGCTATACTGTAACTGGGAAATAACAACAAGAAAAAAGCCTGTACACACTTAGTACTGACATGATTTTTTTGAGAAGTATTTTTGATCCATGGTTGGTTGAATCCATGGGTACAGGGGGACAACTGTACAAGAAGGAAACACAGGATATCGGAAACATTATGACCACTTCAGGAGTAACTAAATGACTCCAACTTTGCACATTTAAAATTCCGCAATACAATCTAACTTAGACACAGTTCAGTCTTGTGTGAAAGAAATGTTAAAGTTCAGAAGAAAATTAGAAAAAAAAAATCACAAATGAATTTCTCTCCCCCCAAAAATGAAGAATTTCAGATGAAATATTTTCTAGAATAACAAAATTTAAAGTCTCTGCCAATGACTTGGCTCTTACTCCTCCAAAATAATACCAGGCCACTTTCACGTAAAACTACAAAGAGCTGAGGAACGATCTAATGGTCATAACACTCCCATATAGAAATCTAGGACTTCCACAGATTTCTTCTGGAGGATGCCAACATTTTCAGATGAAGGTAGGTCTCAGTACTTTCCCTGTCACTAAGTCCTCAAGGATGTCAACTACTGACCTGCAGCAGCAATTTCGTTTTGGTAAGGATCATGTAGTAAACATTTTCAGCATTGTAGGCCAGTTCATGTCTGCTGAAGCTGTTCAATTCTGCCAATGTTGCATAAAAGCAGCCAGACAATATGCACACAGCTATGTTCCAATAAAATTTTATTTATGGACACTAAAATTTGAATTGTACACACTTTTTATGCATCACTGAATAAGTAGTCTGATTGTTACCTCCTTTCTCCCCTACACCAGAGACTGAACCTAGAGACTTAACACTGAGCTACATCCCCAACCCTCTTTCAATTTTTGTTTTGAAACAAGGTCTTGCTAAGTCATTTAGTTTCCCAGGCAGGGCTCCAACTGGAGATTTTTCTGCCTTAGTCTCTCAAGTACTAGGACCACAGGCATGTACCACTATGCCCAGAAAATACTATTTTTCAGTAATTTTAAAACTCAAAAAACTGCCAGTATAATAGTGAGGCCTACAATCCTAGTACTCTGGGAAGATGAGACAAGAAGATGACAACTTTGAGCCCAGCCTGGGCAACTTAGTAAGACCATGCCTCAAAATTAAAAACAAAAGCTGGGAACATAATTCCATGTGAAAGCCCTGTATTCAAGTCTACACACCACCACCAAAAAAGGAAAAAACACTTAGGCTTCAGAGAGACAAAAAAGCAGGAAGCAACTGACCAGGCTTAGCCTTTCCTAGTCTTAAACAGGAAAGTAAGTCAGTATCCCCTGCAGGGTTTGTTAAAATGTAGGTAGCCAGGTTCCACCTCCAGACTTTGTGATTCAGCAAGTCTTGGAAGGCTCTCAGCAATTTAATTTTTAAAAATGTTATTAGTACATATTTGCAGTAGTACACAATGATTACATTTTTTGTGGGGAGTTGCTATAGGTACATAAGACATCTTCATTCTTTTAGCTTCCCCTTCCTCTCTTCTCCCTCCCTCAACAATTTGCCTTTCTTTCTTTCTTTCTTTCTTTCTTTCTTTCTTTCTTTCTTTCTTTCTTTTTCTTTCTTTCTTTCTCTCTCTCTCTCTCTATATATATATGTGTATATATATATATATATATATATGTATATATATATATATATATATATATTTCTGATTTTTTGATACAGGGTCTTGCTGTGTAGTCCAGGCTCAAACTCATGAGGATCTTCCTGCCTCAGCCTCCCAAATGCTGGGATGATAGGCACACCTGTAATCACCACTAGCCCAATTTGCATTTTTAACACATTCCTACACTATAGCATGCCTGTGCTGCAGGCTTTTTATATCACTGAAAGCTCTAAAAGGTTCACCATCACTGTCCTAAGTAATGCTGCTGGGGGATGAGGAGCATTACACCACACTTTAAGAACCACTTCATTGGCTGATAGATGCATTCCTGTCCTGACTAGGCTTTAAAAGACACATCTAACAGGCCCTGGTATGATAGCATCCTATATATACTTGTAGAAATTAAAAACAGATACCTTTACCCTATGTTTTTACAGTGTCAGGGCACAGAGGTGAAAACACAAGCCCAAGCACAGGCCTATAGCCTTTGGCTAAAATTGTCTGGGCCAAATGTATTTCAGAACTCAGAATTGTGCAGTCCTAATATATACTATATAGTGTATATATCACACAGTAACACCTGGCACTGTTGAGGGCAGCAAACTAGAGTCAAACACATTTCTATAATCGATTACACTAAGATTTTAAAAATTACAAGTAGCTTCTTTCCAACTCAGGTCAACTATGAAAATAAAGACATGAAATGGGGAGAAGTTTATAAGGTAAAATTGTTTATACTTTGAAATAATAAACTATGAAAATAAAAATATGAAATGCTTATATCAATCTAGAGAAGATTTTCAGCTTATATTTTCTGGATAAAATTTTCCTATGAAAATGACAAAGCACCAAAAGTAGAAATGGGTAAGTCTCAGAGCTTAGAAAATGAAACTGGCTAGAAAAAGTTCCACATGGTTAAGCTTAGGTAAGGAATTTCATTTGTTCCTCATCTCCAGCCAGGTTCATCTATGAAAATAAATGTATACTTTTTTAAAAATTCTAGATAGACATGTTGGTGCACACCTATAACCCCAGCACTTGGGAGGCTGAGGCAAAACTATAGATTCAAGGCCAGCCTAGAATACATAGAGAACCTATCTCAAACAAAACAAAAAAACAAAAACAAAACCTTTGTAACTTTGTTTTAACACTGATGTGTTTATTCTGTTTTTGCTTGCCTTTCACAAGCTGACAAAACTAAACATAGATTGGGAAAAAGTTCAGCAGCTTTTGCCTCAATCCCCCCCCCAAAGATATGTAAAAGTATTTTGGCTTTAAAGGAAGTAAATGGATACATATTTAAACCACTGGTTGGACAGAAACATAATACAGCACTGTTATTAACTGACCAACTTTTTACATACCTAAAATGACTTCTACAAGATACCAAGTTAAGGACTATATAGATGCACGCCTTTCTTAGGAAAATTTCCATCATGACTGAAACATGCCTTTTCACTTGTTTTACTAAGTGGGAAAAGCTGACTTACTCCTTGACTTTTCATTATTGTACCTGTTTACTTCAGATTTCTGTAAGCAAACTGCACAAACACAGCCCAAATTTTCTTCCTCACCCTTGGGATTCAGTTCCCAATAAGCAAATTTGCTCTGTGTAACAGTGCCTGATACATAGTATTTGCTCAATAAATATTTATTGAATTAATGAAAGAAATAGAAATTCTTCTTAATTCTACTGATATTGACTGAACATTTTAAAGAATTCTTTCCAAAGACATTTTTAGCCAACTCCCATTTATTTCATGTTGCTTAATTAATAAATTAGTAACCTCAAATACCACAGACTAGCATTAAAATAGTACCTAAACTAGCAACCTCATTTCTCTAGGTTTCATAAGCTTTTGTTTTTCCATACTCCCAGAAGGTCTTTTCTAGAAAGGCACCCACACAGTGAGGCATACTGGAAACAAAAACCACAAAGGGTTAAGAAGTCTCTACGCTCCTTAGACTTGACTCTTGAACATCAAACCATTCCAGGATTTCCCAACATGATAAAGCCCAGGGCAAGTCAACCCAATATAGTGTGTGCCCATTGTAGCCGGATGCCTCATGTTTTATTTTTGTTTGTCCTCCATCCCTACTCATACTGAACTCTAAACCCAGGGCCTTTGTGCTGAGCTATGGCCCGAGCCACTTGTTTAATTTTTATTTTGAGACAGTCCTGATTAGTCGCTAAATTGCCCAGGGTGTGCTCAAATTTGCAATGATCCTGCCTCAGCCTCCTAGAGTGCTTAGATTACAGGTATGCATCACCACATCTGACTAAATGCCACTTTGTAAGGAACTCAACTATTTAACTTTATCAGCCTTTTAAAAACATATCATTCCTTGCTGGAATTTCAGAAGAATCAAGAGTTGGTAATAACTATAGTACAAAAAAACAAAAAAAAACTATAGTACAGTGTGAACCATTCTGATGAAGGCATAAAAGGGAAAAAAAAGATTTCTGTGGAAGGGAAGACAGGATCTCACTATGTAGAGCAGTCTGGCCTTGAACTTACTATGTAGCCTAGGCTGGCCTCAAACTCATGATGATCTGCCTGCCTCAGCCTCTCAACTGCTGGGATTATAGGCGTGTATCACCGCTCCTGGCTCAAAAAAGTGATTTCGATAACACAAAAAGAAATTTAACTATATTCTACAAGGTCCTTCATGGTACTAGGATTTAGCCACTGAGAATTTACCATGTGCCACAGTAAAAGACACTGAACACAGGCATAAACAGGACATAATTCCTGTCCTTAGGTAATGCATAGTTTAAGAGAAGAAATGGCTCCTGCAACTTTGAGTATAAGAAAATAAGTTTGACACAAATTACAAGAGTCTCATGATTAGCTGAGCATGGTGGTGCATGCCTATAATCTTAGCACTCAGGAGGCTGAGGCAGGAGGATCACCACAAATTGGAGGCCAGCCTGGGCTACCTAGAGAGTCCAAAGCCAGCCTGAACTACATAGCAAGACCCTGTCAAAAAATAAAGTCTCATGAATGTTCATTTTGCTTTTTGAATCTTTAAAGCAGTGGTATAAAGGGGAGAGTCACTCCTTACCCAAAACAGTATTTCCCACACTTGCCTGATCACAGGAATTACATCAGAAGCTTACAGCCTCGCAGAACTCTCTCTTGGAGATTCTCATTCATTCTTATCCCTATTCCCAGGAGTCTCTCCTGGAACTCCTGGGGGGTAAATTTGAGTTCTGTTATCTACTCAATTCATGTAACCAGGCAAATTTTAGAAAAATAGTCTAAAAGCTATGAGATATGCAGCAACTCTATCAATTAGTTTTTTTTTTTTTTGGTACTGGGAATCAAACTCATGACCTCATGCTTGCCAGGCAGGTGCTGTGCTGCTGAGCTATATCCCCAGCCCAGCAACACTATCAAAAAGCTTGAAAATTTCTAGAAAATCTAACTCATTAACCAGCTACAGAAGAGGCTGACTTGTCACAAGGTTTTCTTCAGTGAAGCCTTGTCTGAGCAGAAAGAGTAGAGGAAACACTCCTCTTCTGGGGTTCAAAAAAGTGTCATTTGGCAGTGAGCACACAGGTAGGATTATAACTCACAAGGAATGCAGTTTCCTCTTTAAAGATGTGAGAATTCCAAATACAGAGAAATATCCAAACATTTAAATCTCAGGTCAAGGAGTTGGTGATCAGTTTGAGCACATCGCAGTGAAATATCTGATGACCAAATAAAATACTACAGAGCAAAAATATCTATTACCTAATACACCTGCTCTTCAGTACTGAACTCCGACATAAAGTTGTGACTATTAGTAGTTACTTTCAATCCTTTCTGGAAGAAGGCAAAGCAACCAAGTAATTAAAGTACAACACATAGTAGCTACTTTGTTTCTACACAAAAGGCAAGATAGAATGCAAATGAACCTGACCACTAGGGTAGATGGGGATGGGATGGTTTCAAGGCAGGCTTAAAGTTTGTTAAACCAGGGAAATTTTTAAAAAATTTAAACCCTGAAAAATGAAAAACAAAGCCTGCTAATAACCTGCCAAAGAACAGTGGGAGTGAGGGGAAACTGTATATAAACCTTGCCTCTCGCCTGGCTCTACAAGAACATGGCAGATGCTACTCTGTGAAAAAGAAATCAGATTTATTTTTGAGATAGAGTGTTGCTATGCAGTTCAGGCTGGCTTTGAACTCACTATGTAGCCCAGGCTGGTCCCAACTCATGGTGATCCTCCTGCCTCTCTGCCTGGGATTACAGTCCTGTGTACCACACCTGGCCAAGAAATCAAATTAAAAGCAATTGGTAATCAAGTAACAAAAGAGTTAATTCTTCAAATGAAAGAAGCATAATTTTGAAATTGTAAAAATACCCCTACACATTTTTAGAGGCTGGTGACTTCATACTCTAGTGCACAGCTAAAAGACAAAGAATAGGTGTGTACAAAGAGATTGATGGATATGTGAAGAAGTCAGAGTACCTTCTACAGTAGACTGCCTTCAAACAAAGCCATGCAATGGAAAAAACATTTGAGTACATATTTTTCAGTAGTTCTATTATTAACCACCTTCAGATGTCTAATAAATCAATTCAACTTTGCAAATGCATATTTAATTGGTGAGACCCTCTAGTCAGACTTCAGAAAACTGGTAACATCTGTATTAAGCAAAGTACAGTATGTAACATTAGCAACCCAATGTGGATGAATATTTTCAGGCTATCTGAATTTTTATGTAAATTTCTGTGCAATTTACATACAGCATCATTATTTTGATGCCCAAAACACACACAAATGACATCCATTGGTGGTACACTCTTTCGTTTTTTAATTTTTATTTTATTTATTTATTGAGACAGGGTCTCGCTATGCACTTCAGGCTGGCCTTGAGCTCACTTTGTAGCCCAGGATGGTCTCGAACTCAGAACGATCCTCCTGCCTCAACCTCCTGGGATTATAGGAGTGCGCCACCACGCCTGGCATTGTACACTGTTTTAAATGATAAGGTAGAAAGGTTTTTTAAATTCCAAAGGCAAATGTGCCTAGGACATAACTCAGTCACACGCACCAGGAAACATCTTGACTCAAAGAAACTAGAAAAGTTGTTCAAATGCATATTTACAAAGACCCTATCAATCCAAGGGAAAATATTTCTACTTTTCATTTTTAGATTTTTCCACATTGTACAGCCTCAAGGATAACTTTTGGTTTTGAGACAGGGTCTTGCTATGTATGTTCAGTAGTTCAGGCCGGCCTTTCCTATAATCCCAGCACTTGGGAGGATAAGGAAGGATTGCTGTGAGTTTGAGGCTGGCCTGGGCTACACAGTGAGGTCAAGGCTGGCCTGACCTAATGAGACCTTTCCCCAAAACAGGAAAAAAAGGAAATAACAGTCATTCATTTTGTCCATGAAGTTATATCGATTTTAAGTAAGTAGGCTCAAGCCATGTTCTAATACATTCATTGGTTACCTGATGCACAATGGGCTAGTTACTGGGAAGGGAACCTAGTTCATTCTTAACTTTCTGACGTCAAACTTTAGAAAGTAGGGTGGCGTGGTACCAAGAGGATTAGGAGCCTAGACACCAGCAAATTATCCTTAGCTTTACCTATCAATTATATGACCTTGGGCAAGTAACTTCACCTCCCTGTGCCTCAATTTATTATCCATAAAATGAGTGGGTTAAATTTTACTGCAACATTCCTTCCAGCCCGAAAGTTTGATGAAGTCACCTATAGGGGGGTAAATACAACATATTCTGCAAACCCTGTAACTGAAAAGTTAAAGTCCACCAACCTCCTCATTTATAGAAGAAACCTAGGCATGGGACCTAAATGTCCACTTTAAAGTATCACAACCAGTAAATGGCAAAGTCTACTTGACCCCATTGCTTTAAAAAGGCGAGGTGGGGGTGGCAGGAGGCGGCGACGCACAGTATGGGAAGACCAATCGTTGTATTACCCAGAATAGCAAGCCCTCCCAGGAAAAGGCCGCAAGCAGACTACTGGGGTTCAAACCTTTTGAAGGTCAGGTCAGCATGGCTGTGCCGACTCGTGGGCTTGCAAACTCAGGGTCTGTATCCCGCCAATTCGTTATCACCCGACATGAGTACAAAAGTGACGAGGGGTTGGGGAGCGCTGCAAGGGAGCCCATGGCACCCAGGCGTTGGGGTTGCCCGGGATGGGTCAGTCACCTGGGAGCCTGTTCCTCTGCTTTGGGCTTCGGACACACACTCTCCGCACCAAGGGCACCAGTTTCTGCTTGAGAGCGCCCGCCGCAAGGCCTCCACACCGGAACATCTCGGCCACCGCTCCTCCGGACCTCCTCCTACCTCTTCTCAGTCACCGACCGATGGGTCAAACACTGGGGACCAATGCCCGCTCCCCGTCCTCCGTCCACACGCACACTGCGCAGGCTCCTCCTCTCTGCTCCGGGCGGACATTGGACAGTGAAGCCGGCCTGCTAAAGCAGCGGATGGGAAGCGGCGACCGGAGGCTTACTGCGCAAGCGTAGCACTCAGCCCTGCCTTGCGATTGGGCCGCACAGTGAGAGGATTTGCGCATGTGCTTATTTGTGGCACGCTTTGCCGTTAACCCC
>PVLD010018789.1:0-38090 GCA_004027595.1 Dinomys branickii
AGAAGGGAATTAGCTCTGGATGCTGTCCTACATAACGTTACCTTCACCTCTGTTACTCAAGTTACACAGATGGCCCATTTGATCATTCAATTTTTCTCCTCCCTCATCTGCGTTGCCCTACCACTCAATCAGTCATCTTCCCTGTGATAATAACTGTACTTCTGGGTTTATCTATATCCTTCGATTCTCACCTTGGGAAGAGATATAGCTGCCTCAGACATGGGTGTATACAAACTGCCATGGTTGGAGGTGGGAAAGCACATATACTCACAGCGGAGGCCCGGCTCCACCCTGTCGTCGTGCTATGGGTGGGGGTGGGTCCAGACCATGAGGTGCCCTGAGCCGGGCCCTCAGCGGAGCAGCCACTGGGCCCACTGCGGAGCAGCAGCGGAGCAGCCGAGGGGCAAAATCTCCACTTCTTGCTCATCTGGCTGACCAATTATCACTGACTAAAGGAATGATGTTAATATTCTCCAGAATTCCTCATTGGTCATTGCTAGGCTATTAAATCTCTTATCTTGGAAGATTGTTTTTACATATATAAACTACACTATGTGATTTTATCTTCTAGCTCCCTTCATTAGGCACCCTCATAATCCAGCCCCACATAAAGTTCTCAGATCAGTACATGTTGAGTGGTGAGTATCATAACTTGTTATGGGTTGAACTATGTCCCTCTCAAAATATTTAAGTCCTAACTCTCTGTGAAGGATCACTGTGAAAGTGACCTTATGTGGAAGTCTTTGCAGATGATCAAATTAAAATGAACTCTCAGAGTGCATCCATAGCCAGAATGATTGTCTTTATTTTTTAAAAGTGGGAATTTGCACACAGCTTATTATAGACAGCTAAGTTAGAAATATTATAGGCAGACTGGGGTAGGCCCAAAAGATAAAAAAACACAACTGTGGCCGGAGGAGCACCTGTGGGAAGCCAAACCCTCAAGATAATGAGGAAACGACCAGGCTGAGATTCCTAAAGGATAAGCGGTAACACTTGGTCTAACGAAGTCTCTATAGACATCAATCACCTCCATGGAGGACCAAGACCCCGAGACCCATTCTCTTCCTGAAATGTTCTTTCTTTTTATGTACACTTGCTGCCTGACTCGTTTCCCCATTGGATCAGTATTACCTAAGCAACTGTACTTGTAACCTTACTGGTCGACCAGTTTTACTCCACATCATACCCAGCTCATGATTTTACTCTATTAAAACTTCCTCCAGAAAGTGGGCTCGCCGGCAACCCACTTGGGCCCCCCCTTCCTCTCAGGTGCTGTCACTCAATAAAATGTCCTCCTCTTAACCTCCATTGTTCCTTAGCATTGTTCAATTTTGGGGAATACGAACTCAGAGAGTATGACATCTAGCAGGTTGGGAGTTCTAATCTGTATCATTTCTGTATCAAGAAAGGCAGTTTTGTTTTTGTCTGTATTGTTGGCATTTTGCTTTTTTTGAAAAATTCTTTTTTTAAAAAAAAGGCAAGCACACTGGAAGATCATGAAGACAGACACTGGGGAAATTTGTCTATCTACAAGCCAAGGAACATCAGCTTGCCAACAGCCACCTGAGGCTAGGACAGACTTGGAGGTTCCCCATCACAGCTTTCAGATCGACCTCACCCTGACCCACATCTTGCTTGATCTTAGACTTCCAGCTTCCGGAACTTGTGAAAACTAATTTTTGTCAAACTGTCCAGTTTGTAGTACTGTTGCTGCAGCCTAGCAACCTAATAGTTCGGGGTTAGTTTAGGGCTGTGGAGGAGGACTAACGTCCCTTTTCTCACTCTATTTCCACCTCAATGATGGTCAGAAATAGCCAGTTTTATGTCTAGTGGCCAGCAGGTTCACACGTGAAACGTTCGCTATTCCAACTGCTAGTATGCTCACTGTCCTGCCTCACCCCTGGTCCGCGACGCCGCCGGGAACCCGCCTCATCCCGGGCTTCGACTGTTGCGGGACGGTTCTTCCAGAGCTGAGCTAAGCGGGGAGTTCAAGGAACAGGGTGTTTACCTGGCGTCAACACCTGGAAAGGGCAGGAAAGGGAGGAAAGCGAGACCGGAGAGGAAGCGGAAGTTTGGGCTCCGGGGCAGACGCGGCTCTCGAGGCCCTCCGTACCGCCGGACACGCGCCTGGCCCGGCTCTCGGGACCGGCGCAGTCGGCGGGCCGCACGTCGCACGCCCCGGGGCGCAGCTCCTGCGGTACTCCTGGCCTCTCGCGGTCTCCACCACCGGGCGGGCGTGACGGCGCCTTCCCAGTCCTTCACAGTTAGCGAGCGCACCCCAGCGGGAGTGAAACCGGAGAGGCCACCCTCGCCCGCCGCCACAACCCTCACAAGCGTCGTACCCCACCTCACCGCCCGCGCGGGGTCCGCCGGGAAGAACGCTCCCGCCTCTCCATATGGCAGCGAGGTTTCGTGTTGCTGGGCGGGGTCGGGAGGCCATGACCGCATGAGGCGAGCCACGCACGCGCGCTCCGAGCCCGCCCGTCCCCCTGACGCGCGCTCTCGTGTACGGCGGGCGGGAGCGCGCGGGGCGGCGGCGGCGCGGAGGAGCCGCCCGGGCTCGTGTCCGCGGCAGTGCGAAGCCTCTCGGGCCGCGCCCCTCCCGCTGCTGGCTGCGCGCGAGGAAGCGGGTCTGCAGGCCTCAGCGAGCGCGTAGCGTGCGCCGCTAGTGCGGCCTGGACATGGCCGACCGCGGGTGCCTGCTGGAGGCGGCGCCGCTGCCCCCCGAGGTGCGCGAGAGCCTGGCCGAGCTGGAGCTGGAGCTGTCGGAAGGTGAGTGCGGGCTGCCGCGGGAGCCCGCCTGGGAACTCACACCCGGGACCCTGCCCTGCGCCCGAAATCCCCACTCGAGACGTGCCCAGGACCGCTGTAACCCCTCACCCTGGACCCCCGGAGCCTCTCACCCCAATGCCAGGAACCCCGCAACTTCGCATCCAGGAGCCCCCGACCCCGCACTTGGTACCCCGGAACCCCTCACCCAGGATCTACGGAACCCTTCTTCCGGGATGCCTGGAATCCCGCTAGCCCACAAGTGGGACCCCTTACCCCCACCCAGAATGCCTAAACTCCGTCCTCCAGGACCCCTGGAATTCTTCACCCAGGACCCAGCCAGGCTCTGCATCGCTGCCGTGGTACCAGAATCTCAGTGGCAGAGCCCCGCCCCCCTGACCCCGGGCATCTGCCCCAGGGCCCACACTTGGCAGGGGCTGCTGTCCTCCCCAGGTGCGCAGCTTCTAGCCCTAGCCCTGGGACTCCAGGTTCTGCAGCCCTGGGCCTCAGCTGCCTTACCTGTGAAATGGAGTAACAGCGCTTCCAGAGTTTTGAGGCTGAAATACCTGAATACTGCATATACAAAGCCCTTAACCCTTAGGTTATCCCCTTGTAGGATTTTTTAAAAGTCAATGAACCCCATAATGGTTGCCTGATTGATAACAATAGACTGGGGTAATTAGGCTTGGGAGGTGGTGGGTGGCTGGTTTGATGTTGGGTCAAGGTCTGGGTCTTGATAGCCCGTTCATTCAGCTGTTCCTGGGAGAAGAGTAAATTCTTAGGAATCAGGAAGGCCTTGTGGCCCTCCAAGAAAAGCCTGTATATGTTTCTTAACTTTATTTTGGGGACTTAAATGCATTTTCAGTTTTTAGAATCCATATTCTCATAATCTTATTTTTGCTTCAATTTTTAATTGGTATGTTTTGCTGGAGCTGGTGTAAATTCTTAAAATAACACCTAAATAGGCATGCTCCCATATTAACTCATCTAACTCGCTCTGACTTTAGGGAGGTGGGCGCTGTTTGTGGTGCCTCACGCAGGGCCACATAATTTGCTTGCTACTCTTTTGAATTCAGCACTCACATTTAAAAATTTTGGGATATGTGGCACCTTTTAAAAATGGAAGTACTATTAAGTTGTGTAGATTTGAGAATTCTTGGTGATTAGATACTCTTGGAAAGTCTGAAATTATGAATGGTTCTGACAGGATCTACTGTACTCATTTGTTAGAGCTCTGCATCAAGGGAGAACCACGTAGTTACAGTTTAGCTGTTTCATGTCAAACGCGTTTTTGCAGATTGCTTCTAATTTCTGCTTCATTATATTCATTGTTCTCACAGTTCCTTGTGGTTCTATTTCCATATTTGTTAGGAGTTGACAGTTAAATTGTTTCCTTTCCTCAAAAAAAAAAATCTGTGTGGCAGAACACAAGTATTTCAATGAAAGAAATATTTGTAAACTTTATTTACTGGTTCCATTCATACTGCTACTTTGGACAAATACTAAGAAAAGGGGTAAGATCATATAACAGAGGAACCTGATAAAGTAGCTTAAGCTGAGAAAGGGGGGGACAGCAAAGTGTGAAAAGAGAGAGACGTCGGAGTGCAGTGGCAGCCAAGCAGGCGGCAGCCCTTCTGTCTTCCCTCTCTCCTAGATGGCCTAACACCTTTCTTTTGGCCAAAATAGGTTAGCAATTACTTCGGCACAGTCACACTTGGCCCTGCTCCCAGGGCACTTCCACACCTGCAACGTTGGCTTCTACAGTTTGTGTTCTGATTGTTGTTGACATGAGACTGTCTAGTGAAAGGGACTGTTTCTTAAGCAGAATTTTGGAATCTTTACACAGTGGCTGGCATCTAATAAGTGTTTTAAGAATCTCCACTGAAATACATCTCAAAAATTGGGCTCAGTCAACTATAAAAGGAGGTGAACATCAGCCTTATTAACATTTCAAGATTCTTGTAAAGATTCACTCAGTATAGTGAATGCTTTGAAACTTGCTGATGTTCTGGCACATGTCTATAATCCAAGCACCCAGGAGGCTGAGGCAGGAGGATTACCACAAGTTCAAGGACAGCCTGGGATACATAGTGAATTCAAGGTCAACCAGAACTATATAAAACTTTTGAACTACTACAGAACTTTTGACCCTGTGTCAAAAACCAAACCAAGCCAAGCCAAACCTCAAAAAAAAAAAACCCGAAAACCCAAAAAACTAATAATGTGTTTTTATAAATTGAAAGTGTATTAATAAGGAATTACAGTCCTAAACTGAAGTAGTGTTTTGTCATTCTTATTTTGATCAAGCAGAGGGTGTAAAAAAGTGGGACTCTCTGATCTGTGACCTTGCCCTTCCCATATTCAGGTGTGGAGAGAAACTATCGGGCTCGGAATAAAGCCCTTGGACTCTCAAGAAAGGGTGGCTTCTTGGCAGCACTCACACTTTAGAGTTGTAGGTTAGCGGGGAGGGAGGGGAACCTTACCACAGACAGGGCTGCCTTCCTGGGGACTGGTGGTGAGTGTACTGGAACTGTCCCCTGCCGCGTTTACAACCTGCATATGTCCTCACTTTCTGCATCCTCAGTGAGTTCTCATCAACCATTGTAACTGCAGTGGCCCTCAGGGGAGCCTCTGGTCTTAGGATGCCCTGTTTCCTCCCTGGGGAGGATTTGCTGATTTTTTTATTACAGATTTCCAAGAGGGTAGTCTGACACAGCTGTTTTCTTTTTTTGGTACCAGGAATCAAACTCATGACCTCAGGCTTGCCAGGCAAGCGCTTATGCCTCTGAGCTGTATCCCCAGCCACAACTGTTTTCTTGCTCTCTAATTTTTCTGCCTAGTTCTGCCTTTGTTGGTTTAGGGTCTCCTTCAGGTTAAGATTAGGGTAACTAGTGGAGCTACACAGAACGCTACTCTTCCTTAGGCCTGCCCCAATCATGAAAACTACAGAGGAATTCAAACAGTGGCTCTAAAAGTACATCAGAATGTTCACGCATGAAAGGGAGATCATTAGAAGCATGGCTTTGTTTTTTTAAGAATTCCCAAACCTTTGTGCTTTACCTAAGATTGTAAAAAATACCTTGGACACACCTCAACAACTGATTTTGGCACGCACATGGCCTACAGTATCTTGAAGTTATGGGTGCTGAACTACTTTGAAAACATGGACGTGATGTAAGGTTTGTTTTTTGTTGTAGTGGCCTGCAGCGAGTTAGAGAGGAAATGCTCACACAATAGGCTGCATTTGTCCCACTCCTGCGTCTTTATTCTGGTGATTAGAATAAATAGACCATGGTTTAACTTTAGTCTTATTTTTTTCCTGCATTCTGATGTTGTAGGGACCCTGGCTTGGGTGGGGTCAGATGAAAAGAGGTTGAAAAGCTCAGTTTGTACCTGTGCGGAAAGGGACCTCTTTCAAGAAATATGTAATCTTTTTAGCTGTCTTTACTTTCTAAAATCTGCAATGTGATTCTTAGTTTTTAAAATAACATCCTGACTTTGCTTGCAGGTTAACAGATGCTTGGTGTGTTTCTGAAGTATTTTGTGAAATGTCAAATTTCTGATGTCCAAATTCTGCTTGTCTGTAAAGCCCAACCTAAACATCTTCTTCTGAACCTTCCCTAATCCTTTCTAATGTGACATTTTCTTAGAACTCCCACTACACTTGTGCCCTCTCCTATAGTTCTTGATATTTTGTTTTGTCATTTATTATACATGTTCATTAATTGAGGAGTAATTGAGAGCCCACTGAGTGCTAGGTAATGTCCCATCAGGCTTAGCTGTGTTTTTTTTTTCTACTGATCAGAGGCCTTGTACAGTGCTGTAAAAGAGAAATGGAAGAGTTCAAAGGAAGTGTGGGATAGACTGAGACTCCCATTCAGTCTTGATCTTTCTGAAAGGTGACCTTGTGTCTGTTCCTTCCAGGAGTAATCTGTTAGTGATTCCCAAACCATGGTTCACAGACCTTTCAGGGTCCGTAAGATCCTTCTGGAGGCTGCGAGGGAAAATTATTTTCACAGTAATACTAAGATGCCATTTCTGCTTTCACTGTCTTGACATTTGCAGTGCTAAAGCCAGTGTTAGAGAAAACTCCTGCACTTCAAGCCTGTCCAGTGCAGGGACTCCAAACAGCACCTATGGTCACTGTATCACTCACCATGCTCCCACTTGCTATTCAAAAAAACAAAACAACAACAACAAAAAACCCACAAAAAAACAACAGTGACACCACTTTCATATGACCATGCTGAGTGAAGCAGGAATCACTGCCCTTTGTGACAGTCTGTGTGAAGCAGTGGGAAGAGCGCTTGTGCTACCCCAGAAGGTGTAGAAGGGCTGTTGTGCACCAAGCAGCATGAATGGGTTGTTTTTGTTGGGAAATACCACATTTAACGGGAAAAGTGGATGGCAGACAAACCATAGTTGATCCAGATTTGGGTATTTGGTTGACATTTTCCTGAAAACAAATGAAGGAAAATAATATATGGCCTTTCTTTTTCCTTCTTCTTCCTCTTCCCTTCTTCTTCCTCCTTCCTCTTCTCCTCCTCCTCTCTTTTTTTTTTTCCCACTCTCTCTTACGGTGCTAGAGATTGAGTCCCAGGCTTTACACCAAGCTATATTCTTAACCTTTTATTTTTTACTCTGGAGACAGTGTCTTGCTTAGTTGCCCTGACTGGCCTCAAATTTGTGGTCCTCCTGAGTAGCTGGTATCAGGCATGTACTATTGTGCCTGACTAGATCTACATAATTTTATGAGTCAAATTTTCCAAATGACCCTTGCGCCATGTTACAAAATGATATAAAAGACTACTCCAAAGATAGACCAGTAGATGTTAATGTTACATTATGAAAAGTTCACTGATACAGTTTTATATTCTACATTGCTACTTTGCTTTAAGAATCTACCACTTAACTAGTTGTATAGTATGCAAAAGAGGGTCTACAACAATCTGAAAGACTGCTGAGATGATTCTTCCTTTTGTAGCTGTGTCTGTTTGAGACTATAGTTACTTAATATACAAACCAAAACCACATATTGCAGGAGATTGAATGTTAATACACATATGAGAATCTGGTCGTCCTCTATGAAGCTAGATATTAAAGTTAAAACATTTAAGACACCTCTCCTCCCTAAAAGTTTTTAGTACTCTATATTCTTATAAAAATATTTATATTAACATTTAGTAGGCCTATTACAAGCGAATTAAATGTTTTTTAAATTCAGTTTTGTTTTTAATATGGTTAATGTTAATAGATGGAACCCATAGAAACAGAAGCTCTTGGTGTCTTCAGTGTTTTAAAAATGTGAAAGAATCCAGAGAATGCGGGAGACTGCCGGTTCTATACAACTTTAGTAGAGCTTTTAGTGGGATACCTAGGTGTCACTATGTATTTACTTACATTTTTATAACATTTTATTTTATTTATTTTTTTGTCTTTTTGAGACAGGGTCTCGCTATGCAGTTCAGGCTGGCCGTGAGCTCACTTTGTAGCCCAGGCTGGCCTCGACCTTGCAACCATCCTCCTGCCTCAGCCTCCCAACTGCTGGGATTACAGGCATGGGCTACCACACCCAGCTTTTTATACCATTTTAATGCTATTTAATGCCCAGTATAGTTAATATTTCTGTTTGTTTGTTTTTGAGACAAGGTCTTGCTATGTAGTCCAGGCTGGTCTTGAACTCTCAGTGGTCCTCCTGCCTTAGCCTCCTGAGTGCTGGGATTACAGGCAGACATGCATCGTCACCCCCGCAAGATTTCTGTTTATATACATCAGAACAAACTTTGTTTCAGGTGTTTGAATTTATAAAACGTACCTTTGAAAATCTCTAAAAATGCTTTTGTGAACTACTTGCACAGAATTCATTGTTCTGGATTGAGGAATGCTCCCTTTACATTTTTTTCTTTTCCTAGTAAATTATCTCAGTGAAATTGTCTTTATAGATTTTGATTTTTTAGTTTCTTAAACAATATCAGCACTGAGACACATACCACATGAGTCTAGAATCTATAGCATCAGACTTACAGAAGCAGAGTCATGGTTACTTGAGGAGGTAACTTTCAGGCGACGGCTCTGTTTATAGCAACAATTTTGTGAGTGTGTACTTGTCTGTAAACCTATAAAGATGTATCCATTAAATATATGTAAAATTGTCCGCTGTACCTGAATTTAAAAAAGGACTATTCAGTACTGTGATTTCAATTTTACTTACTTTTTAAGTTTTGTGATTTCAATTTTAATATCCTATAACTTTATACATGCATCATTGCCAGCTACTGTGTACCTGTTCAGTTCCTGCCTTTGTCTTACAACTTAGGTGTTTGTTTGTCTGCCCAAGGACCATGTCCTGGAGTGTGCTATAGAGAGGGGGATGGAAAAGGAGCAGCCCTCCAGGGCCCCCTAGAGGTCTCGAGGATGCTTTATTCCAGGGCACAGGGCGTTGTGCAGGAGGGTTGTCATCTGAAGAGTAGTGCGCACGATCTCTGTCCCCGTGATACTAGATGAGCAGGAAGAGGCTGGGGGCAGAGAGTAAGGGGCAGTGGAGACTGAGATGGCACTGGTCAGCTTGATGGCCTTGCTGTTCCAAGAATGCATTCACTACCACATCCAATAAATGCTTAGCGAAAAATGCCTAGTTTGTGTAGCAGGTGTTGTGAGTGTTGAGAATTTGCTGTCCTCATGGTGTCATCTTCACTTTTAGCCTCATAGGTGTTTGAGGCCAAATGTGCCTCCTGACTGCCAGTGGTACAGCATTTCTGTGAGGAGTGACTTGTTAAGAACTGGCCACCAATTCCTTGAGTTTGCTGGAGCCGCCACCCCATCCCATGACACACAGCACCATGTCCTTTTCTCCAGGAGAATTTCCTGTAAGGAGGTTTTTCTGGAGATCCTTGGTCTTGTGTTTGCCTTTCTCACTTGGGAGTCTTGAGAACTGGAGAGAGTGGTGTTTCTGACCAGCGGGGCTGGTTGGTCTTGCAGATGGCCTTGATCTTTATGCTAGGTGCTTGTTGACAGGAGGAAGGAGGGTGGCACATGTTGCCTCCTTGAGGGAGAGAGATGCCCTTCTGAGTCAGGCCCTGTCACCTAGAGGGTGGCTGTTTGTGAGTGGGTGATGCACATGGCCCACTTAGTTTCCTTCTCTCCTCTGACCCTTAGGCTCACTGAGATGACTGCATCCAGGGCTTTAGAGGTTTGAAGAGATGGAGGGGTTGGGGTGCAGGTGAGCGAAGAGTCCAGATGCAGTATCCTCTTGCAAGTGTGAGCGTAGGGAGCAGTGTTGCTCCATGCGTAGTGCCCAGCATCCCCTTCACGCCTGTGTCCACAGCCAGCACTAGTGATGTGTGGCTCCTGTGACCTTCCGCTTTTCACTGGGGCAGAGCAGGGCCCAGGATAACTGTCCCATCTTTTGAAAGTTGGAAATAAAGATGGTACTAAAGAGCTGTAATTTTATTTTTGAAAACACATATTTAATCTTTCAGAGTATTAATGTCTGGTGTGGTACACGTTCACTGAATGTAGAAATGAATTCATGGGAAGTATTTTATTATTTTGCTATGATGTAATTGAAGAAATGGTAGAAATAAAGTAGGGTTAAGTTAAAGGGAGAGCTTACTTTATTTGGCCAGTACATTTACATTTTTTAAAAGGTTATTACTTAGGGCACGAGGAAGGGCTGGCACCTTAGGGCCTTTCCTCCTTGTATACCTGTCCCTGGTGTTTTTTCCTCTTCCTAGGACACCAGTCCTACTGCATGAGGGCCCCATCCTATGACTGTGTTTAACATTCATTACCTCTATATGGACCCTATCATAAATATAATTCATTGTGGGTAAAGATTTGAGGAGAGTGGGACAGGAGACCAGGGAAGAAGGTGCTAGACACAGGAAGGTGGGCTGGAGCAGAGTAGCCAGGGCTGCACAGGCAGATCGGCAGGTGGTAGGGTTTACACTTCTGGGTAAGGAGTTTGGATTGGGTTTTCTGTGGTCTAGACTTGGGTTGGAACAAGCTCTGATACCTCTGTATGTGGGGATGAGGAAAGGCTGGTACCTATAGGCGCTAGAGTGGTGCTTTTTGAGGTGATGGAATATTCTTTGCTGTCCACCACTGGCCATATATGGGTATGAAACACTTAGAATGTGAACAGTGCTATTAGGGAACTGAGTGTTCAATTTACTTTATATTTGTTAACATTTGAAGAGCTACAGACAGCTGGTGGCTGCCGTATTGCTCAGCATAGCAAAGTGTATGGTCTATTGAAAGGTGTTCTTTTAACGAGTGAACAACCCTTAGATCCCATTATGTGTGGTTTTTAAGCCGTGCTTTTTGCCAGTGGGGATGAAGTAGAAATGGTGAAAGTGTGATAAGTGTGTGCATTCAAGATTTCATGAAATCTTGTAAATAGTGATGGCCAGTTTTCTGTTTTTGAAAGAGACCACCAGAGTGGTTACTCCTGGGTGCTTATTTGTTTGAGGTAGAGCCTTTCTCTATAGCCCAGGCAGGCCTTAAACTCACAATTTGTGTGCCTCAGCCTCTTGAGTGCTGGGATTGTTCTTCCTTAATAAACGACAGAGCCAGCAGTTTTGTTTTTTTTTTAAGATACTAAACAGTAGTTAAACTACTGCTATGTAATTTATCTGGTTGCGTTTCTCTTTTTAAATTTTTTTTATTACTACCTTTTCATCTTCTTTCTTTTTGATATACAGAGATAACCCTGGCAGCATGTGGAGGGTAGATTGGAGGGGTCTGAAACTGAGGGCAGAAAAGTTGGTTTAAAAAACCTTTTGCCACCTGGATGGGCTGAGCCAGTGTGATGGAGAAGACATAAAAAGCTGAGCCAACAGGCCTTTGTGTGAAGAGGCCATTGAAGGAGGGCCTAGGTGGCTGGTGTTTCGACCTGCGTGGCCAGGCAGAGGTGGTGCTGCGTACGATGTATGGAACACCGAGAGTGTGATGCACCTAGGGAGCATTGGATATGTGGGCCTGGACTTTTTAGAAATAGCTGGATTGGAGATAGCCATTTGGGTCACTGGCACATGAATAATAATTAAGGCAGATGGATATGATTGTCCAAAAGGGAGAACTGAAAAATGCAGAGGGCCTACTGCAGAACCTCCAGGAAACTGAATCCCCAAAGGAAAGCAGGGAAGCCCGGAAAGGTGCTGCAGAGGGGCTGGAACAGGAGCATGGGCATCTGTGTACCAAGATGGGAGATGGTTCAAGAAAAACACATGCATGGAAGTGGTGGAGGTTGTTACTCATGAACAGCCATTAGACCAAGGAGACCATCCTTCAGCTCTCCTTGAAAGAGGTTGTAAAAACTGAAAAGAAACTCATAGCAGTCTTGATCCTGGAAGTTGGCATGGTGGATCAGAGCAGTGGGAGCTGTCTGATGAGCAGATCGGGAACAGGTGCAAGGGATCTCTTGCTGAGCTAGGTGGCCTGCGAAGTGAGTCATGGGGGGTGGTTCCCCAGTATGCTGAAGTATTCCAGGCCTGCCCTTAGGGAGGCACTGTGGGTTGTATAGGGAAGGGGGCTTAAGGGCCCCACCTCGGGCACCACTCTTTCCACAGTGCTTATTGTAGTCAGGATTTGCAAGGAAATAGATTTAATACAGGACACATACTTTATAGGATTATTTTATACTATTCACCCAAAAAGTCAAATGCAAAAGAGTGCAGGAGGTCTGTTGGCCCATTCAGGGGGTCCAAGGGAGATTTTTGAGAGTGAGGTCCCAAGGTTAAAGAACACACATCAGCATCAATAGCAGTTAGCATAGAGCAGAGCACGAGTGCAAGAGCCACCTGCCTCTTCATTGTGTAATTCTTATACAGGTTGTTATCTCATATTTACATTCTTACAGAGTGTTGTAACCAGCACGTGCATGTTTACCTGTGTAAGTCATGGTTACATAACTCTATTCCACTGTGCAGCTCTGCTAGACAAGTAGGATTATGTTCTTAGGTGTCCTTAGACACTCCTGAGCTTTGAAGCAGTCTGAGTGTTTCTCCGCAAGGTCTGACCATGGACTAGAGACCCAAAGAATTCAGCTGAGGGCCTGGATCCCATGGCAATGTCCTGCATGGGTCCAGCTGAAGACCTAGAGCCCATGGCAACGTCCTCCCCTGGACCAGCTGGAGGCCTGGAGCCTACGACAATGTCTCATGCAAGTCTGTATCAAGGATCTGTGCCGCGAAGGCCCAAAGGTCAGTAGTGGAAGCTAGAAAGTCTGTGGCAGTGGGATGGAAGATCTTTGCCAGCACCTGAGAGGTCTGCACTGGAGCCAGGAAGCGATGCTCAAAGTAAGGACCAGAGCTCTGCCGAAGAGAACTGCAGTCAACCTCAGCGAAGGTGAGGACCCGGGCTCCTCCGACAGTGAGAACAGCTGAGTTCACATCAGGAAAACCAGTGCAACAGTCTTCTCTAGAAGAATCAGTAGCACCACGTTTCCCTCCAGTTCTCTTCTTATGCTGTTGGCAACAATCCTCAGGTGGGCCTTCCACAGCCAGCATGTTGCTGACTCAGTTCAGCTGGGGGTTACAAGTTGACCATTAGTTAATCCACCACAGTGCTCATCTGAGGACTTCCCTGGAAGGACACTGAGTGGGTGATGTTTACATCCTTCCAGTTGCAGGAGTGCTTTCAGTGTTAATCACAGAATCCAGTAAAGGTAACACCAAGGTTGTACTGTGTATTCACACCCAACTGTGTCTATGGAAGAATTGCATTACTCTTCTCTGTGGTTGTGTTATCTGTTTGCCTTTATATCTCCATGCATATTTAGGGTCTCACTTGATTGAAATGGTATAATTTAAATAAGGTCATGAGCACTGTAGAAAACGGGGCTTCTTACTTTAGAACTGTGAGATAATTAAGTTTCCTGTGGGATGAGCCCCATGTTCTTAGTAATTTGTCACAGTAGCCACAGGAAAAGTATGTGACATTCTTAGAGGAAAAAGTACTTCCATTCTTTTCTTTTTTTGCCTCTTAGATTGTCAATTGTGCTGGAGTCTGACGTATTTTTCCCTTACCCTCTTTTGAGGTCTCGTTAGCGTCCAGTGTCCCTGCAGACACCCCCCTGTGGTCCCTGGAAGCTCCGCCACTGTCTTTCATACTGGACACACAGCTCTCTGCACTTCTTTTCTGTGACAGTGGAGCGCCTTCCCATTCTGGGCCACGTGCGCTTCCAGGTGGTCCAGCACAGCTGCGGGGAAAACCTGCATTCTCCCCACCGCTTCAGACTGATTGCTGCTCTGTGCCTCTGTTTGTCTAAGTAGCTGCTGTAGTGCAGCCACTGTTAAGTCTGTAACTACACTCTGTAGTGTAGCTTGCTGTTAAGTCTCTTTTTAGGAAAGTAAGCCCAATTTATTTATTTACTTATTTTTGGTTTTGTCTTTTTGAGACAGAGTCTCACTACGTCAGCCAGACTGGCCTCAAACTTGAGACCCCCTAGCCTCAGCCTCCCAAGGGCCTGGATTACAGACATGTGCCACATGTCTAACCTTTCGCATTATTATTTCAAGCTTGATTTAGCCAATCTTGGCCTTTCATGTTTCCATATACAGTAAGTCCCTGACTTACAAACTTTGGAGTTGTGAACGTTCACAGATACTAACAGGCCTCGCATTATGAAGATTTGTAGATGTGAACAAATCGAGGAAGTAGTTCATGTGTCTTCCAGACATTGCCACAGTTGTGCTGCTGCATGCTTACTGTACACAGTAGGGTACATAGCTGTGGTGACTCATACATAAGTTGAGGACGTACAGTATACTTCAGAATCAGCTTGGCAGCTTATACAAAAAACTCGTAAGACCTTTAGATGGAATTACTCAGACTGGCTTTAAAGATTAATTTGGAGAGGAATGATGTCTTTGCAGCTTTTGGTCTTCACATTTCCAAACACGATATATCTTTTTTATTTATTTATTTATTTATTTATTTATTGTGAGATTGGGGATCGAACTCAGGACCTTGCACTTGCCAGGCAGGCGCTTATTCCACTGAGCTATATCCCCAGCCCCTGCAAACATGATATATTTTGCATTTCCTTAGGTCTTTGATTTGTCTCACTCTTGTTTTTAGTTTCTGGGTAGTGGTCTCACTCAAACTCCCAGATTTGAGAAGCAATATCTTTTAATTGGAGGATTTATGTGTTTTTTAAAGATTCACAATTCTTTTAAATTCCTTAAACATATTGATCATGGTTATTTTAAATTCTGGCCTATGTATTTTTTCCATGATTGTTTTTAGCTTAGCTTCTGGATACCCTATGTAAATGGTTATTTTTGATGAGGTGCGAGGCACTGTGTCTATGGAGGTGACTGGTGGCTCAGATGTCACTGTGCTCTTCTGTGAAGGCTGCTTTGCTTTGCAGCAGAGGGCTTGGCGAGCACAGTCCTGATCACCCAGTCCCTGTAGAAAAGACGGTATGAAGTGGGCTCTGGGCCTGTGCTCCATTCATGCCTGTGGTATGATCCTCCCGTGTCCTACAGGTGGCCTTGGTACATCCCAGGATTGCAACTCACAGCTCTGTGCATATGTAAAGCTCTGCTTATTAATTCACTGCCTGGGGGTTGCTTTGCTTTGCAGACCTGTCTAGTACAGAATTCACCCCAACTCACTTTTTAGTTTTGTTGCCTTCTGATTAAAAAAGAAAAAACATCTTTTTGAAGTGCAACCTTTCTAGTTGTTTCAATGGTGGAGTTGGTCTTGGTCCCCTAATTCTCCGAGGCATAAGTGGAATTCCTCTGTGTGTTTCAGTTTAATTACTGTATTATCCATGTTATTAAAAACTTGGAGATAAAAGATACTTTTTTAAAGTTGATGTTCAGTAAGTCTGCTTTTCATTACATGTGAATGAGACAATATACTTTTTTTTTTAAATAAAAGCACAAAAACATGTTAACAAACAGACACAAATTAGCATAAAAAATAGTACAATCAAAACTGATCTACAGACAAGGTGACATGGACTTAACAGTGGTTGTTGCTTTACCTATTGATATCTTCGAAATGTGTATATATGAACCCAGATACAGACATGCAAAATTGGTCAGACAATTAATCCTCTCAACAACAGAAAAACACAAAAAACAAAAAAACCAAAGACAAAAAAAAAAAAGACCAACAATAGTTGCTGCTTTGCATGTTGATATCTTCGAAGTGTGTGTTCAGGATAACACATACAGACATACAAGATAGATCAAATAACCCGTCATCAATTATTCCTTAGCATTAAGTGATATAATACAATAGTAGAACCATGTTAGCCCTCCTGCATATATGTATATACATATATGCATATATACATTTTTGCCTCTTTCTTTTCTCCTTTCCCTCGTCCCATCTGTTCTTTGTTTTTGAACAGATTTCCTTCAGAGACAATATACTATTCAAGTGTACTTAATGTACATTCCTCCGTGTTGAGCATGAATGATTTCAACTCTGCAGTCAGGTCAGTTCTGCTTTTGTGTATTAGGTCTGTGTATCTAAAGACCCTTTTTTGTGGTAGTTGGAAATTGAAACTAGGGACTTTACATTGAGCTACATTCTGAGCCCTTTTTTTATTTTTTGAGACTGGCTTTCATCAAGTCCCCACTTGAACATTTGGCCTTACTTCAGCCTCTCAGAGTGCTGGGATTATGGGTGTGTGGCACCATTCCTGGCTTGTTTAAAACTCCTGTGTGTGGAAACTAACTTGGTATCTTACTGAATATAGGATCTATAGTTCTTGGCGTGGTGCCCATATGAAATACTCATCTATGTAGATTTTTTTTTGTATTGGGAATTGAACTCAGGACCTTGTGCTTGCCAGGCAGGCACTTATGTCACTGAGCTGTATCCCCAGCTCTATACAGATTTTCTCTGTTACTTTCCATCACAGGCTAGTAACTGAACTCCTTTGTTGTGGTCTGACCTAATAGGAAAAGGATAAGAGCATAAATCAATGAAATTAAGAACAGAAAAATTTTATTTTATTTATTTTTATTTATTTATTTTTTTTGGCGGTACTGGGGATCGAACTCAGGACCCTGCGCTTGCTAGGCAAGCGCTTATTCCACTGAGCTATATCCGCAGCCCCAGAAAAATTTTAAAAAATGGAATGAAAATCTGAATCCTTTGGAAAGGTAATAAAATTGATAAATTTCCAGTAAGACGGACAAAGAAAAAGTAGATTACCAGCAATACAGAAGACATACATTACCAGTGTCAGGAATGCAAGTAACCGTTGACCCCACAGACCTTGAGGTGGTGATGGGGCATTACATCCTCTGAAAATCTCTGTCCATATACTGTCAACACCCTAGGTGAAATGGACCAATTCCTTGACCACCACAAACTACTAAAACTCACCCATTATGAAGCAAATGGCCTGAATAGTACTATATCTTTTTTTTTTTTTTTCAGTACTGGCACTTAAACCCAGGGCTTTTGCAATGAGCTACATACACCTGCAGCACATCCATCCGTCTGTCCACTTGCCTGCCTATCTTATCCTTTCTTCCTTTCTCTTTTTTACATGATCAGATTTTATTTATACATTTTAGGTATATATAATGATCACATTCATCGTAGAGAATTTTACCTGTACGTGATGTAACGTGTTTCTTTTTTTTTCCCATTGCCCTATCCCCCCTTCAACCTCTCCTCCTTTGTCCCTTAACAAAAGTTTTATTTCCGTTTTTTCCTTCTTTTCTCTCTTTTTTGTTTTTTACTTTGCCCTTCCTTCCTTTCTCCATCACTCATCCCTTGCTCCCCTTGCCATTTGAACGTTTTCTTCCTATTTCACAATACCTATTGCACATTTTGGTCCTTATTTACACTTTTGGTTTCTCATACCAGAGAAACTGTGGTATTTACACATGTATCTCAATTTGTTTCACTTGAGTATGGTCTCCAGATGCATTGATTTACCTAAGAATGTCTCAAGCTTATCTTTCTTCATGCAGAGTAGTACTCCATTATATGAAAAACACATCTTTATCTGTTCACCAGTTGATGTGCATTTGGGCTGTTTCCAAGATTTGGCTATTACAAACTGTGCTGCTATAAACATGGATGTGCATACATTGCTGTGGTTTGATGCTTTTAATTCTTTTAGGAAGATACCAAGAAGGGAATAGCTGGGTCAAATGGGACTTCTAGTCCTAATTTTTTTGAGGAATGAATCTCCACACTAATTTCCACAGTGGTTGCACCAGTCTATACTCTCACCAGCAGTGAAGGAGGGCTCCTTTTCCCCCACAGTCCCACCAGCATTTGTTATTGGTTGATTTCTTGATAATAGTCTCTTTCTGGGGTGAGATGGAATCTTAGTGTTGCTTTAATTTGCATCTCTTGAATAAGCAGTGATATTGACCATTTTTCCATGTATTTATTTTCTGTTTGTACTTCTTCATCTGAGAAGTGTCTATTCATCTCAGATGCCCATTTTTGGATTGGGTCTTTAAATTTGGGGAGTTTGATTTTTTTGAGTTCTTTATGTGTTCTCGATAGTAATCTGTTATCTGAGGAACGGCTAGCAAACATTTTTTCCCGCGCTGTGAATTGTCTCTTTACTTGGTTGGTGGTTTCTCTTGCTGTGCAAAAGCTTTTTAATAGATGAGATCCCAGTTGTTGTTTCTTTATGATAGTTCCTGTGTGATTGGAGTTTTGTTCATAAAGTCTTTGCCTACACCAATGCTTTGAAAAGTTCTACCTATTCTGTCTTGCAGCAGATTTAATGTTTCTGTGTTACTATTTAGGTCTTTGATCCATTTTGACTTTAGTGCATGGTGAAAAATATGGGTCCAACTTTAATCTTCGGAGTGTGGAAAGCCAGTTTTTCCAGCTCTACTTATTAAAGAGGCTATCTTCCTTCCAGTGAATGCGTTTGACATCTTTGTCAAAGATAAGCTGGCTTTTTTTGTTTTGTTTTGTTTTACTTTTTGAGACAGGTTCTTGCTCTACCGTTCAGGTTGGCATTAAACTCACTTTGTCGTCCATGCTGGCCTTAAACTTGCTTCAATCCTCTTGCCTCTTGAGTGCTGGGATTACTGCCATGTGCTAGCACACTTGCCTGCATGGGAAAATTTCCTTTGCATTTATTTAAGCATATTCTATGAGCTTGTATGTAGTCTATTTTATATTTTAGAGAATGTCCTGTGTGTGGCTGAGAAGAATGTATATTCTGATGTTGTGGGGTAGAATGCTCTGTAGATATCTACTAAGTATATTTGTTCAAAAGTTTGGTTCAGTTCTAATATTTCATTGTTTTTTTTTTTTGGTGTGTATAATTGATCTGTTTGTAATAGTAAAGTATTGGGATCCCTCAATACAATTATATTAGTGCCTTTTTGATTTTTCACATCTGTTAATATCTATTTTACATGGTTGGATACACTGGTATTTGTTACATATATATTTCTGATTGTTATCTCTTCCTCTTGTATTGTTCCCTTACCAGGATGTAGTGACTTTCTTTGTCTCTCTTAATCAGTCTTGGCTTGAAATCCACTTTGTCTGCAGATAGAATAGCTGACTCTGATTTTTTTCTGGTTTCCTGTCACATGGAGTATTTTTTTCATCCTTTGACTTTCAGTCTATGAATTTCTTTCTTAATTAAATGTGTTTCTTGAATGCAGCATGTTACTGGATCTTGTTTCATGATCCATTCTGCCAGTTTCCTTTTGACTGGTGAATTGAGACCATTCACATTGATGGTTATAACTGGTATGTATTGACTTACTCTTTGCAGCTTATTTTCCTGTCATTGGTTCCCTTTTTGCCCTCTCTTTTTAATTGCTTGCCTTGTGTGGTAGATTCATTCTGTTGGGGTTTATGCAGTTGTACTCCTTGTTATCTCTTTGTAGAATATCCTTCAGAACATTTTGGAGTACTGCTTTGGTATTCATGAGTTTCCTCAAGTGTTCCTTGTCATGGAAATATCTTATTTTTCCATCAGTTCAGAAAGACTATGTTGCAGATACGTCAATCTGGCTTGGACATTGTATTTTTCAGGACTTGAAATGCTTCACAGTCCAAGCTCTCCTTGACTTGAGGGTTTGTGTTGAGAAGTCTGCTGTGATTTAGATGGGCTTTCCTTTATAGGTGATTCGTTTCTTTTCTCTAACAGATTTTAATATTCTGTTCTTGTGTTGAATTTCTGGAATCTTGACTGTTATATGCCTCGTTGTAGATTTTCTTTGGATAATGACTAATTGGAGTTCTATATAACTCACTTACCTGTATGTCAAATACTTCTTCCCTGCTTGGGAAGTTTTCTACCATAACTTCTGTGAATAGGTTTATGTCATTTGCTCTATCTCCTGTTTTTTCATTGACTCCAGTTACTCTTATGTTATTATTCTTTGCATTATGTATCAGCTGCCAGGTTGATTTCTTGTGGTCGGTCCTTTGCTATTTTTAAGAAATCTTTCTTTTCATGATCTCTAACCACAACCCTGTCTTCTACGTGTGAAATTCTGTCCTCATGTTGGCTAATGCTGCTGCATATACTTTTAATGGAATTTTTAATCTCCTAGATATCTATCTGTGTTTGTTTCATGACTTCTAATTCTTTTCCTGTGTTGGGCATTCATGGTTTCCCTCATTTTCCTAAGCTCATCCGTTAGTTTTTTAAATCTACCTCTGCTCTAGAATCAGTAAGCCTGCCTTTCATTATGGTCACCATCTCTGTAGTTATATGAGAAATTATTTCTGATTTGATTTTTTTGTAGAGCCTCATTCATCTGCTTTGTTACTTCCACTGTTACCACTTCAGAGAGTCCAGATGGGTGGCTTTCAGGTTGTCTCGCCTTATTGCTCCCTGGGTTTGCCCTGGGTGAGGTGGAAGTGTGGTGTTGCATCTTGTTTAGTGTCTTCTCATTTTCTTTTTTTCTTCTAGTTTTATTCCTGGGTTGATACTTATAAATTGCCTATGGCCAGTAGCTTTATTGCTAGTATTTAGAACTCTTAAGGAAATGACTCTTTCTCAGAGATGTCTTCCAAGTATAGCTGTCTTTTGGGTTTTGAATCTGTTGCAAGGTCCTACTGTTCGATCTATTGGGAATAAGAAGTCGCTGCATATTTGGCTCAGCCTTGGTTCTTTGGTATGAAAGAACTGTGTTTTCTGTGACCCTTAGGCAATCTCAATCTTGGTACACCAGGCAGAACAGCTGGTTAGAACAATTATATCGCTCTGGGTAAAGTGGTACAATCAGCAATAACAATTGCATCAAACACAGGCTAGAAAATAACAAACTGAGTTAACCAATAATTTTCCACCTTCAACTGTAAGAACTAGATTTGTGGTTATATAACCAAATCTAAAGCAAACCAGAAAATCGTGTGCAGTACATAAGCCCTCAATATGGCAATTTTACCTACTGGGGAGAAAATTTAAAAGGGGGTAGGGGAAAACATAGAGAAATAGAAAAGGAAGACATTAGAAGCAAGGCTGGGGGATAAAGCGGGATCATGCAAACTTTGGGAAACTGGTACAGAAGACAGCAGGGAAAGACAGCAAGAATAAAAGGAAGAACAGAACAACCACAAAAAACTAGAAATTATATTCATACTCTTATGAAAACAAAGTCAACAGTGAAGAAAACAAAAACAAACAAAAAAAGAAAACCAAGAAAAAGAGAGAAAAAAATGTCCACTTCCAAGTTTTGTCTTTGCTGTCATGGTAGACAGTGTATAAAGGCAGAGTCTAGATCCATGTTGGTTTATCCCAGCAAACCAGCAGTAGACTTACATCAGGGTAGTGGGTAATCTCAACAAGCCTGCACCTTTATTTCCTCTAAAGTTCAGGCTGGTTTCTGACCACGAGGCTGGAGCCAGTCCTGTTCAGCTTGCAGCAGTCACTGCACCTTCTGTGGATTTGAACTCAGCTGGGAATCACCCAAATGGAGCCAGCAGTTACTCTGAGTTCTAGGCTCAGTTGGTTCCTCTCCAAGATGGCTCCTAGCCAGTCACCCTCTCTCATGGGACTGCCAAATCAGTGCTACTCACCAGCCAGTGCAGTCTGTGGCATCTGTTGTACTGGTTCATTTATCCATAGAGGCCTCTGGGGTTACCAACAGTCACCGTGTGTCCATAGGTTTGAACTGCTTCTCCCATGCAGTGAGCCCCAACTTGGAGAAGGCACCGCTTGCCACCTCCTCCTTCATTGAAGTTTCTCTCTTCACTCTCCCCATGGGCTTCAGTTCTTACTTTGGATCCTTCCTGGTTCCAGGGGACCCACGTCCCTCCTTTTTTTTCTACCTCATGTTGGTATATTCCAGTGTCTATTACTATTATCTTGAGATAAGTTTTCACTAAGTTGCCCAGGCTGGGCTCCAATGTGTAGTCTTCCTTCCTCAGCCTCCCAGCCTTCCTGGTTGTAGGACTCCAGCTGGATTCCTGGGAGACATTGCCATGGGCCCTACCTAGGTCTTCAGCTGGACTTGTGCAGGGCATTGCCATGGGATCCATGCCCTCAGCTGGGTTCTTTGGGTCTCTAGTGTGTGGACAGATCTGTATTCTTTTGCATTTGACTGGTGGAGTGAATATTATAAAATAATCTTATAAGTTATGGGCCCTGTATTAAATTGTTTCCCTTCCAACCCCTGACTGTAACACCCAGGCTGGGCTGTAACATGTTCCTTCAACCTTAGCCTTCCAGAATGTTGGAATGCCTGGCTTGTCCTATAAATTTTAAGGAAATCAAATCTGTAGTTTAAGCTCTTCTGGAAGATAAATCTGCAGGCCCATATGGTGTTGCTGGCAAGTTTTATCAAACATTTAAAAAGAAATAACACCAATTCTGTATAGTCTCTCTCGTATATTTTTAAATTTTTTCTTTAAAATAATTTTAGACTCAGGAAGTTTCAGAGATAGTACCTAGAATTCATCTAGTTTCCCTCGGTAGCATCTTCTGTAATCATAGCATGTAGTGGAAACAGTCTGCCATACATATTTTTTGATACTGGTTCACACTATGTAGTCCAGGCCAGCCTTGAACTTACTGTGCAGCCCATGTTAGCCTCTAGCTTTTGATCCTGGTCTTAGTTGCTTTTCTCATTGCTGAGACAAAATACCCAGCATCCAAGTTAAATGGGGAAAGCTTTATTTAGCTCATAGTTTGTAGAGTTTCAGTCCATAATCAGCAGGCTCCAAGGCAAGGTGGCATGGCAAAGGGGCACCAGTTCATGGTGGCAGAAAACAGCAAAAGCAACAAGAAAGGAAGGGGGAGAGAAGCCTCTTCCTGCCCCTTTTATCTTATTCAGACTGCTGTGATTAGGGCAGTGCAAATCCAATCACTGGACTTGATCTAGCAGTTATCCACCCTTAATCCTAGCATTGAACTTTACATCAGTCACAAACTCTAGATTCAGCTACCTCTGAAAAAGGCCATCTCAAAGTGCATGAGGCTATGGGGGCACAACTATAACATTCCTCCTGCCTTAGCCTCCCAAGTGCTAAGATTATAGGCATATACCATCATGCCTGACTTTGCCATATGTTCTTTTTTTTTGTCTTTTTGAAACAAGGTCTTGGGTTGGGCATATAGCTCAGTGACATAAGCGCCTTCCTGGCAAGTGCAAGGTCCTGAGTTCAATCCCTGATACCACAAAACAAAAAAACAACAAAAAAACAAGGTCTCATTAGGCAGTTCAGGCTGTCCTTGAACTCGCTTTGTAGCCCAGGCTGGCCCTGAACTCAGAGCAATCCTCCTGCTTCAGTCTGCCGAGTGCTGAAATTACAGGAGTGCACCATGCCCAGCCTTGCCCAATCTATCTCTCTCATTTTTGGACTCCAAACCTCAGTTGTTAAACATCTAGAAGAGAAGACTAATGACATTACATTGTAATGAAGGCAGTAAGCTTAATATTACTATCTTATCTGAATATCAGACACCTTAGAACATAAAATGGAACTGTAATTTTTTTTAAATCTTTGTTTCAATTTTTTTTTTCGTACTCGGAATCGAACTCAGGACCTTGCACTTTCCAGGCAGGTGCTTATGCCACTGAGCTATATCTCTGGCCCTGGAACTGTTATTTTTTAACAACCATGGATATCCTAATGTTAAAATCCTTATAGAATGTTTCTTTTTATTAGTTTTCTTATTTTAAAGAGAATAAAAAACCAGTAACAAAATAACAACAATGTAGACATAAACAAAACAAGAACATTAAAAGTGATACAGGGTTTCAAAACAAAATGATTAACCTTGGTTGTTATAGTACATATTGTTATCTTCAACAAAGTTGCTCAGATTACCAGGGGTAAGAATGCAAGATTGATCAAACCATTAAAGAAAATGTTAAAAAAATTTAAAAACCCATTAGAAATGATACAGAACTTCACTGAACAAGATGGTAGGAATTCACCAATGGTTGTTATATTACATTATTGTTGTCTTCAAGTTAGTTGTTCAGATTACCAGTTATAAGCATGCAAAATTAGTCAAAAACCTAAGCATTGACTATTCCTTTCAATAAACCATTAAACACCAGCAGTACAATTATCCCAACTATTTTTCTATATATATATTTTCCTTTTTATCCTTTCCTTCATCCCAGTTGTTCCTTCCTTTGAACAATTTCTTTCTCTTTCATAATATCTGTTGTACATTTTGGGTTTTATTGTTCAGGTTCTTACACTAGGGAGGCAATATGGTGTTTACACATGTGGGTCTGATTTATTTCACTTATGAGTATGGTCTCTAGTTGTGTCCATTTACCTATAAAAGCCTCAAGTTTATCTTTCTTTATAGCTGAGTACTACTCCATTGTATAAAAGTACCACATCTTTTTTATCCATTCCCCAGTTGATGGGCATTTGGATTGTTTCCAAGATTTAGCTATGACAGATTGTGCTGCTATAAGTATGAGTGCACATATATCATTGTGGTGTGATGTTTTTAATTCTTCTGGGAAAATACCCAGAAGGGGAATATCAGTTTGTCATTTTTACTCAGTAGGAAATGGTAAGTCCATGTAAGTGACCTCACCCCAGAAGCCCAAGTGCTAGGGCATGTTTTCATGCAGACAAGTTCTCTGGTGCAGGTGGGTAGCAGCCATATTGCTTTTCTTCCTGATGGACATGAAGCTGTCTCCTGTGTGTGCTGCACTTGTTCCTGTGACCCTCAGGCATTGTTTCCAAACTTGTAGCTTGCCTGGGCCTTGAGTGAAGAGGAATTGTCTTGGGCCAAATATATAATACATAATTTAATATATATATGTATAAATAAATATAAAATTACTTGTCAAATTATTTTATGAAACAACACAGCAAACGCAAGTTTAATAATTGAATAAGAAGACTTGTGAACTTAATAGCAATAATCACTTTCTTTGCCGGTAAACATATCTGTAGGTTTATTGATTACTATTATCAGTATTTGCTGTGTTTTACTTGCTAGGTTGCACAAATGCATACAGTGTCTGATGCTTGTGAGTTTCCACTGGACCAATGGTGGTAGACATGAGAGGCAGTTATTACTGATTATGGCATGTCCCGCACAGCTTTGTGTTGCACCCCTGCACTCCATTCTCAAGCAGTGCACAGTTGAGTCATGAAAACCGTAGCTAAGCTGGGTATGGTGGCACATGCATTTGGGAGGCTAATGTAGGAGGACTGCAGGTTCAAGGCCAGCCTGGGCTACCCAGGGAGATCAAGGCCAGTCTACTACATAGCAAGACCTGATCTCAATATAACAGGTAATGCTAGTTTATATATACATATGAAGATCACATAATAATGCTAAAGGTGCGTGGTCTTTTGGGGCTGCATCCCTAGTTGTCCAGAGTGGTGAGTTGGGTACACCTGCCCTGAGTTGTCCAGTACTTGGAAAGGAGGTTTTAGAAAGGGGGTTGCTGAGTTGGTGATCAGTTGGGGTTGGTATCCTAAGCAAGGCTGTGCTGTAGCAGAAGGGATCGGTGGCAGCGGCATGTCATCTCATCTGAAGCAGACGTTCTTTTTTTTTATTTTAAAGACAAAAATGGTGATATATAAACCAGAGTAACACAAGAACAATAAAGGAAATACAAAGTTATAGAGAAGATAGTAGGGAATTAGCACTGGATGCTTTATTACATATTGTGATCTTTGCATTTGTTAACAAAAACAATAAAGGAAATACAAAATTATAAAGAAAATAGGGAATTAGCACTGGATGCTGTATTACATAATGTTATGTTCGTATTTGTTAACACAAAAGCAATAAAAGAAATACAAAATTATAGAGAAGATAGTAGGGAATTAGCACTGGATGCTGTATTACATAATGTTATCTTCACATTTGTTAACACAAAAACAATAAAGGAAATACAAAATTATAGAGAAGATAGTAAGGAATTAGTGCTGGATGCTGTATTACATAATGTTATCTTCGTATTTGTTAACACAAAAACAATAAAGGAAATACAAAATTATAAAGAAGGTAGTAGGGAATTAGCGCTAGATGCTGTATTACATAATGTTATCTTCACAATTGGCGCTCGTTTATACAGACGATGGCTTGTTTGATTAATCAGTTTTCTTCACCCTCATCTCTTTTGTTCTCCCACCCAATCAGTCATCTTGCCTCCGATAGTAACTGTATTATTATTTTTTTTTTTGGTTTACTTACTCCCTCAGGCTTTCACACTGGGAAGAGACATGGCTGTTTCTAATTATGCTATAACAAACATGGGTGCGTATAGATTGCTATGGCAGGAGGTGGAAAAGTACCCATCCTCAAAGACGGTAGATTGGCAGGGAACCAGGTTCACTATGGTCAAGCCCCCGTTGACAAGCCCTCAAGGCCATTGGGGGTCCGGTCAAGTCAGTGGAGTTACCCCGCGAACCACCAGGTGGAGCAGATTTTCCAAAGTCTTAACAGCATCTCTGTGCTCCACCAATGAGCTATGTCTGCCTGTGGAGCCATCCTAACTCTGCTGTCTGTCTGTGTGGTGTTGTGTGAGAGAGGGTTGAAATTGGAGGGAGGGAACAGGTGGGAGCCCCTTCTCTGTGTTCAGACCCCCACTGCAGCCCTGCGTGCCCTGTGTGGTCAGAGGTTTGGCATCCCATGGTTGGGCACTGCTAAGCCAGGCATGTGGAAAGATGGTAACTGGTTATGCATGAAAATGGAACACAGACTTAGGGTTTTTCAGTTATTTATTTATTTACTTTCCAGTTTACACATACTTTATTTACTCAGTTGAGGGTTTTCGGATTATATGTATAAAATGCTCTATGTAGTTGATGCCAACATTGTTTACACTGACTTCAAGGAGTTCTGTTTTGGTTTTCTGTGTTTAAGTTGCTCAGTTGCTACTGTTGGTTTGTTTTCTTTTAGGATCAAGCGGGGTGCTTTCATATAAAATCTTATTTTTCATTCCTTCTCTGGCAATTTTTTCCTGGATTCTTTCTTTTACATAATCATCCCTGCAGTAGAACCAGCACCCTAAAGTCACCACGATAAATCTTCCTATGCCAACATCACATGATCTTCTAATTCTGCCTTCCCCTTCCCGGGCTTGTCGGACTCTGGTGTGGCCGCAAGTTGGTGGCTTCTGCTGGGATTTTCAGTTTTACTGTGGTTCAAAAGTGATACATGTTTCAGTAGAAACCACACTTTGAAATTTGATCCTTTCCCAGGCTGGTGATACAGGTGTAGTGTTCTCCTGATGTGCAACCAGGGACTGGAGTCAGTGTTCCAAGCACCTTCCTGGAGCTTGGCTAGGGTTGGTTGCCTGGTCAGCTCAGTGTGTTAAATGCATTTTGACTTAGGTACAATATTTCCAAATCTGATGGGCTCATTGGATACAACCTCATTGTAAGGTGTGCATCTATAGCTTGTTATGTTCAGTTGTTTCATTTTAAAAAATGAGGTGGCTTTTAGTAAATTGTGCGCTGTCACCTAGCAATGATCAGCAAGTTTCATAGCTCCATGCCTTTTGGGCTCTTTCATCATTTCAACATTCATTTGAAATGGGAGCATAAGGAGGACTATTTCTAGAAAGCGAATGCTTAATTCTTAAATATTCTGGAAAATTGATGTTCTGCTTTTATTTATTTTTTAAGACAAGGTCTCACTTCCTAGTCTGTGCTGGCCTTGAACTAGCTATGTGGCCTGGGCTGCCCTTAAATTCATGATCTTCCTGCCTCCGCCTCCTGGATGCCCAGATTATAGGCCTGTGCCACCACGTTCAGCTGACTGCTCTGCTTTTAAATAGGGATTTATCAACTTTAATTTAGTGGAGCAACATTTAATTTCCATTTCCATCTGTCCCATTTGAATACATTCTAGAGGAAACGTTTAAAAATAGACAATGGCTTACAAAATGTGTGGCTTTAAAGTTGTGCACAAGTTAAGTTTTATAGGCGACCCCCTCTGTGGCGCCCCGGACCCGGTGGGGATAATAGCCACAACACTGCACGCTCTCCGGTGGGCAGTGGCCGCGCCAAGGTCTGTGAGTGTCTGGTACATGAGTCAGGTGAAGAGGGTGCGGGGTGAGGTGCGGGTATGTGTCCAAGGGTATTGCGGTCAGGGCCCTGCATCAGCTGTGCTTGTTGCAGAGAGGGTGGGTTCCTATTAAAAATGGAGGATTCAGTGAATGAAGTAGGAAACAGTGCGATCCATGGTACAGTGCTGTTCGGGTCAGGTGAAAACATATGGAAGAAGAGCCGCACACTTCCTACAGGACACAGAAAATGCACAGAGAAGTTGCTGTGGGGATGGAAGTGCAGCAGGCTGTGGACAGAGGAGTGAGTACACAAGGGGAGAGACAGGGAGCATCGGGGTATGCCTGAGTGGCCGCCATCCGGCAGACTCCACAGGAAGCCTGGACTTGAGCAGCTGCCTCTGGCTCTTTTTCTTCAGGGTGGCTTTCAGTACATACAGAGCTTCCAGTAGACTTAATTTAAGGGTCAGACATTCAGAGGTGCCCACATTTTCACATACATACTATAGAGGGAAACACTTGGTAAGCATTCAGTGACAGCAGCCTGATCTTCACATTTTCCTTCACTGCTCTCTGGGGCAGGGCAGAGGGTAGAACAGGGCTTAGAAAACACTAAAAGCATGAAGGACAGTAGTAGTGAAAATTATACTAATGTATAGTTGTACCAAAAGGTAGTAGTTAAAATTGCTGTAATATATATTTTCTGGCCTAAATAAAGTTTTCAGAAAAATGTCGAAGATCTGCTATTAGCACCCCAGTTGTGTCGGAACCAGTAGATCAAGGTGCGTTTCTGTGGGCTGGGGATGGAGCTCAGGGATAGTGTACCTGCCTGGCATGTGTGAGGTTGGGGGCTCCATCCCCAACACTGAGGAAAAAAGTGTGTTTTCCTGGAGACACATCTCCTGCATTGTTCCCAGGTGTTTTACTTCGTTTTTTGGTGTCTTTGTGATAATGATAGGATCAGCAGTCCTTTTTTTTTTTTTTTTTTTTTTGGTACCAGGAGTTGAACTTAGGACCTTGCACTTGCCAACCAGGTGCTTGTGCCACTGAGCTATATCCCTGGTCCAGCAGTCCATTTTCTTAAGTCCTCACCCAGGCACCTTGCCCAGAGAGCGTTTCAGTTTGGTGGATCCTTTTCTTCAATGCTTTTAAAACTTGAACCTGCACAGAAATCAGGTAAATGCTGATGTGGATTCTGTTGAGTTGGACTGTGACCTGAGACTCTGCATTTTTGACAAGCTCCCAGGGATTAACTACTTTTCTGTTTGCTGAAACAAAATAACCTGACACCCAAAGTTAAGGGGGAAAAGTTTATTTAGCTCATAGTTTGTAGACATTTCAGTCCTTAATTGGCTGGCTCCAAGATAGGGTGCCTTTGCAGAGAACAGTTCATAGTGGGCACAAGACAGCAGAGTGACTTTCTGTCCCTTTTATACTGTCATCTAGGCTGCTGGGATTAGGGTGGTGCTAAACCGGTCAGTGAACTGATTGCACATTCTTAATCCCAGCATCACACACTCTAGGTTCAGCCACTCTGAAAAGCCTACCCACCCCCTATGAGTGCATAAGGCTTTCGAGGGACACCTAGATACAAACCATAACAGTTACTAATCATAATTTCTTAAAACTGAAGTATTACTTACATACAGTAAAATTCACCCTTCTTTGCATGTAATTCTTTGAGTTTTTGACAAATTCATGTAGTTATGTGACTGCTACCTCCATGTCATAGGACAGCTTTACACCTTACGTTCCTTGTGGCTTCTGATGGTGCACCCCCCACCAACTCTTGACAACCCTTGTCCGTCCTGGCTCCATAGTGCTCTCTTTTCCAAAGTCATGTAAGTGGAATAGTTTGGTGTGGGGCTTCTCCATCAGCAGCTCACATGGGAAATCTGCCCACCTGGCTCTGTTTGAGTTATAGTCCATGGTGTGGACCCATTAGAGTTGACTGATCCAGTCACCAGTTCAAAGACATTAGTGTTGCTTCCATTATAAATTAAATTTTAATTAAAAATGTTGGAACTTTAGAAGAAATATAATCCTCTTTTTCCATTGTTTTAGGTGACATCACTCAAAAAGGATATGAAAAGAAAAGGGCGAAGCTGCTGGCACGATACATTCCACTTATTCAGGGTAAGGTCAATACTTTCAAGTGTTTTATAACAAATACATGTTTTATACAACTTCGTTGAAAAAAATAACCTGGTAGATTAAACCCACTCCGTGCTGCAGAGCACCTGCAGTGTGCAGGCACTTCTGCCATCAAGGTTGAGAGGTGTAGCAGGCCTCCGCAAAACTCACTGCTTACTTGTACCTTGTGGTTGCTCTGTGGACAGGAGTGTTCTTCAGATCCTGGGCTGCCAGAGTGCCAGCCTCCACCAACAGAGTTCAGTCCATGGGAAACTGAAGACCTCACACAGCAGCCAGGATGAATCTAATAGATAATGGGAGTGCAGGAAGTCTCAAAGGGAGTATTGCCTTTGCAAGTGTGAAAGGATACCAGGTGGGCTAGTTAGTGTAAGGTAGGCTTGGTGGCACATGCCTGTAAACCCACCACTTGGGAGGCCAGAGGACTGCCATTAAGTTTGAGGCTAGCTTGGACTACATAGTGAGTTCAAGTCCTGAATTTATATCAAGATCTTGTCTCAAAAACTGAAAAAAGCCAGGCACGGTGGTGCACGCCTATAATCTCAGCACTGAGGATGCTGAAGCAGGAGGATTATTGTGAGTTCGAGACCAGCCTGGGCTACAAAGTGAGCTCAAGGCCAGCCTGAACTGCATAGCGAGACCCTGTCTCAGAAAAACCCAACCCCCACAACCCAAAAACAAACAAAACACTGAAAAAATAAATAAGTAAAAATTAAAAATTAAAAAGAAAGAAGCCTCATTTATGATGAAAATAGATTGTTAATACATGTAACAAGAAAGATACAGAACCTATATTAAGATCACAAAATCTATTTGGAACACATAACCAAGACCAAATATATGGAAAAACACAGCAATTTCCTAGGTGGAAAAACAATAGTATAACCCTGGAGTTTCTAAATCAGAGTGTAAATATAATACAGTCCAATCTGAATAACAGTGACTGATTTTTTTCTTAAATTTACACTTGGATAAGAAAAGCCCAGGACCTGATAGATTTCACTGCTGAATTTCTTAAGAGAAGCTCTAACAGCAACTCTTTACTGAAATCAGAAGGGAATCAGTACTTCCAAAGTCATTCCTGGAAAAAAGTCATTCCTGATGCCCAAACTAGAAAAGGACCCTACCAAAAAAGAACCAATCTTTTTAATGAACATAGATGCAAAAATACTCAGTAAAGTACTGGCAAACAGAATACAAATCATCAAGAAAATCATGCATCATGACCAAGTAGTATTCATGCCAGGGATGCAACCATGGTTCAACATGGGCAAATCAATAAATGTAACACATCACACAAACAGAAGCAAGGTCAAAATATCACATGATCATCTCAATAGATACAGGAAAAAGCATTTGACATAATCTAAATTTTTAAACTTTTTATAACATCCATTGCTGATAAAAGATGTGGGGAAGTGCCAGTTTCATATATTGCTTGTGGGAGTGTGAAATGCTGTAACTTTTTAAAAAGTTATCTCTTGATATTTGTTATAATTAAACATCTTCTCTTTCATCCAGTAATTTCAAATTGGCTTTTGTTTGTATCTGTTGATTAAGCAAATCTATCTCAAAGAATTAAAGTGTGTATATTTTGGCATATGAAGATGTCTGTTTACTTATACAGTCATACGTTGGTATTAGACTTGTTTGAAACTTGCTCAATTTGGTACTGAATGCAAATTTTTATTTTTGAGACAAGATCCTGTAGCCCAGGCTGGTCTCAAACTCACAGTGATTCTCCTGCCTCAGCCTCCTGAGTGTTGGGGTTGCAGGCGGTTGCCACTGCACACCAAGCAGGTGACACAGCCATGGCTGGTGCTACTGGCCAAGCGCTGGTCTCTCCACTCTTGGTAGCCAGTATCGCCCTCTCAGTGTTGCTTTCGCTGCCCTTTCCTTTTCACCTCTGTCTCTATTTGGGGGCCCCTGGTAGCCCCCAGTGAGCTATTTTGACTCAGGGTTTGCTGATCCTGGGGAAAGTGCTGGGAACAGTTGACACAGGCCATTCCAGAGTCGGGAAACAGCTACATTGTGGAAGTGGCTCTTCGGGGGCACTCTGCAGAGACTGCTGCCGCAGCATCCAGTGGCTACCACATCTGATGGGAGCTGCTGGTCCTGTGTTGGCAAGGGTGTTCAGAAGGCTGTGTGACAGTCTGCTATACAGATGGTGATGTGGAGAGAGGGTCACACGGACCTGGACACTGCCCTGACCCTACGCCAAGGCTGTGTTGTGCTTCAAGGGCCACACTGTTGATGTAGTATATACTGTTTGGCCACATATGGGAAACACCTGTGTTTTAAATGGATTTTTCCATAACTTGGAAACATTGTTTACAGAAGGTATTCCTTAAAAATATGTTTCAGAAGTAGACCCATACTTGCAAGCAGAGAATCGACTCTCTGGACCTTCCCTGACCACAGCTGCTCCCAAACCACAGAAGTCCCGACCCACCAACTCCAGGGATGAGCGCTTCCGGTCAGGTAAGCTCACACCTAGGACTGAGGGGTGGGCTGGCTAGACACTTGTATTCCTGCCACTGAGGCTGTTGGTTAGTTTTTCTTTGTCAAAATGTGCTGCAGTAACTGATTTCACTTAAGCAATGGTTTACATGATCGTTATGTTGCTCAAGGAAAGAGTTTAGCTGGCCATGGTGGTGCGCACCTATAATCCCAGCACTGAGGAGGTCGAGGCAGGAGAATTCTTAATAAGTTCAAGGCAGGCCTTGGCAGCATAGCAAGATGCTGTCTCACAAAAAAGGAAGTAAAACCTTTAGCTAACCAGTCTTTCTGATGTGTCATGTCTCTTACATGCTGGTTTTCTTAGAGGAGGCTTACAAAACTTGGGAGAAATCTTTCTCCCACTGTGACACAATCATCTGTATGGTCAGCTTTGTCTACTTTTCCACAGAGAATTAGGCTCTGCTATCACAATTCCTGTGCGTTATGGAGCTGCTGTGTGTTGTACTATTTCTTTACTTTATAATCTGTAATCTTGAGGCTTTCTTTCTGATTCAGATTCTGTCACTGTCACTGCTTTTATAAATACTCAAATTGGTCTTTAATTTTGGATTGTCAGAATGCCTATTGGAAAAAGTGTTTTCATTTACAATTTACAGATTGATAGTTTTTGAGCACTCCATCTGTATAACAGCATTTTTATATAGTATGATTGTATGTTTCTTTTTCTTTTTTTTTTTTTTTTCTTTTTGAGTCAGGGTCTTGCTGTGCAGTTCAGGCCGGTCTTGAGTGCTCACATTGCAGCCCAGGCTGGCCTTCAACTTGCAATGCTCCTCCTGCCTCAGCCTCCCAAGTGCTGGGATTACAGGCGTGCACCACCATGCCTGGTGACTGAACATTCAAATCCTTCTCAGGAAAGCTTTCAATAGGTGTAATGAAGTGGTAATTTTTAAGAATACCAAAAAAGAACATTAAGATTTTTTAGTGTTTTTCTTCAGCCTGGGAATATGAAGAAATGGTCTAAGAAATATTTGACTAGAAATTTCTCACTAATTTGGTATATACTTAAGAAAAAAAAGCTAACCACACTGAAAGTTTCTTTTCTCACTTTTTATAATACTGTACATCCTTACTGTCAAATATATGTAAGATATTATACCAAGTTTAGGGACAAAGGTAAAAGCCACCTAACATCTCTGAATCCTGAGGGTCATACTCAGCATTTCTTGGAGCCCAGGATGTATCCATGAATGGGACTGTATGCAAGACGTCCTTTCTGTACCAACCTTTGATCCCACACCTCCATGTAATTGGGGTGCATAAACTGGTTTCTACCCTTGTGAACCATATAGTAGATTCTGATTCTCTGTCTTCTGAATACAGGTCTTTTATTACAAACAAGATGTGCCAATATTTTCTCCCAAGCTGTGGTTTGTTTTTGCACTTCCTTGAAGTATCTTTTGAAAAGCAGTTTTCAATTTTGATGATGTCTAAGTTACTAATTTTTTAGTGTCTAAAGAAAGCTTTTGTTCTTACGTCTAAGAAATCTTTGCCTAACTCAAGGTTTTTCTTATATTTTCTTATAGTTTTGTAGTTTTAAGTTTTAACTTTAGGTCTGTGCATTCTCTAGTTAGTTTCATTATTAATTGCAGGCTATGGATCAATATATTTACTCATTTTCGCATATGGATGACTAATTGCCCCTGCATCATTTGTTAAGAACACAGTGCTTTCTCTGCTGAATTCTCCTCACACCTCTGTCTAAAAGAATTCATGCATAGGTATGTGTGTCCCCCTCTGCGCTTTGTCCTTACCATGTTCTCTTCACGTTGAAATCAGTAGTTCAGTCCTCCAACCTTGTTTCTGATCTGTGTTCCTTTGTATGTAACATGCTCAGGATCTTTCTCCTTGTCACTGTGCTGTGGACTAAATTGTGCATTCTCAAGGTCATACTATTGAAGCTCTTACTTAACTCCAGGGGGTGGTATTTGAAGTAGAGGCCTCGGAGAGCTTTGGCTTAGGATATGAGGGCAGGGCCTTTGCACTGGAGTCAGAGCCCTTATGCAAAGAGAAGCAACCACATGCCCACCAGTTGAGAACATAGGGAGAAGGCAGCTGCTAAAGCCAGGAAGAGAGCCTGCACCTAGAATTGACGGTTCTGGCATCATGGCTCGGGATTTCTAGCCTCTATGATGTTGAGAAAATAAATTTTTGTGGTTTAAGCCAGTCTGTATTGCTTTGTCATGGCAGTGCTAGCAGACTAAGACATGTTGGTTTTGAGTGGTTTGTTTTTGATGTACCTAGTGGTGTTCGTTTCTTGTGCTTGAGGTTTGTTAAATTTCTTAAATCTTCTGGTTTATGTTGTCTAGATTTTTAGTACTGGATTATTTTATCTGTAGCATTTTTTTTAAGATAGCAGTAAAGTTTAAAGTATGTGGTTATAGTGACTTCCATGTCTGATGTGGGATCTCTTGAATTTCTTTCTCTTGCTTGTGAGTACCTTTCACTATGAGGACTTTAAGCAGAGTCCTTGGGTGGGAATGCTCTTTAAGCCCTATGTTTCTCAGAATATTTTTGTTAAACCCCCAGGTTCACATGATAATTTTCCGGGGTAGTGAAAATTCTAGTTTTGGTACTTTTTTCAGTACCATATTGTCTTCTTGTACCTGTTGTTATCCTAGGTGCTGACCATGCTTATTCAGGGCGCCTTGCCCTTCCACTCTGGAAGCTTTCAGAATTGTCTTCTTGTCTTTGATGTGCATACATTTTATTTTAAAGCATCTAGGTGTGGGTTTTTCCTTTTTCATTGTTCTTTGTTGTGGAAATATTTTATTTCTCCATTAAGCTTGAAGGCTAGTTTGGCAGGATACATCAATGTGGCTGGAAGCTGTTTTGTCTTAGGACCTGTAATACTTTGCGCCAAGCTCTTGATTGGATGGTTTGTGTTGAGAAATCTGCCATGATTCTGATGGGCTTTCCTTTATAGGTGATCTGTTTCTTTTCTCTAGTAGCTTTTAATATTCTTTCCTTTTCCTGGAGTTCTGGGATCTTGATTATTATATGTCTGGGTATAGTTTTATTGTGGTTATGACTAGTTGGAGTTCTATATGCCTCATTTACCTGAATATCAGTTTCTGTTTCCATGTTGAAAGTATTTTCTGCTGTTATCTCTGCAAATACTCTTTTTATGTCATTTGTGTTGCCTCCTGCTGTTTCATTGACTCCTATTAGTCTGATATTATTTCTCTTTGCCTCATTTTGCTACTGTTGAATTGACTTTTCCTTGTTCCTTGTTGATTTTAAGAGATCCTTCCTTTAAAGATCACTAGCTGCCATGCTGTCTTTAAGATCTGAAATTCTATCTTCAGCTGCATTCAGGCAATTTTGCCAGCTTTTGATGAAAGTTTTGATTTCCTGGAAATCACTTTGAATCTGTTTCATGCGTTCTAGTTCATTCCTATGTTATTCATTTAATGTTTCCATGAGTTGTCCATGCTCATCTATTTTTTTATGTATTTCTTCTTTAGATGTGCTGAGCAATTCTTTCATTATTATTGTCATTTCATTTTTTGCCTGAGAGATTATGTCTGATCTGATCTCTTCTATGGCCTGATGGAGCTTTTCCTTTACTTCTATTGCAACCATTTCAGCAATTTCAGGAGTGTTTTTACCAAGTTCTCCTATGTCAATGTCTCCTGGACTTGTTCTGAGTAGGTTGGAGTTCTGAGATTGTGTTTTAGTCCTTTGTCTTGTCATGTTTGATGCTGGAGGCAGAATGCTTAGTCTCCCTCTTCTCTGGCAGCTTAGCAAAGGTGGCTAGTATCCCTAGTTTTCTTGATGGTCAGGCTTGGCCCCCACCCAGTGTCCACTGAGATGAGCTGTTAAGTCTGGGGTCTTCTGGCAAATGGTGAAGTGTACCTAGTTCTCCCAGGTCTCAGAAATGAACTGTGATGTCAGCCAATGGTAGACCTTCTGATCCAGGGTCCCCTTACAGCTCAGGGCACAAATATGGTGACACAATCACGGACCAGTGGCCCTGTGTCCCCAGGAAATTCAGGGTGAAGGCAGAGCCCAGACATGAATCAAAGGGTGAACAGTTAATGGACCACCTGATTCCGGGTGTCTCCAGGCAGCTCATGGCACACACAGTAGCCAGATGCTGATCACTGCCTGTTTCTGTGACCTCCAGGAGGTCAGGGCCCTTGTAGAGTCCAGATGCAAACCGCACCTTGGTGCAAACAGCTCATGGACCACCTGCTCTAGTACCTCAGGTGGCACAGGGCATGTGCAGGGGGGCCCTGAATGCAAACCCCAGTGTTAGCAGTTCCTGGGCCTTCTGAGTCAGAATTTCCTGTCTGCACTGGGTGCATCGAGGGCGGAGACACAGACTGTAATGGTGGTGGGGTCATGGGTTGCGTACTCTGCCCCTAGGAAATGGGTGAGAAATACCTGCTTCTCTTGGTGTTCAGCTGGGAACCATGATGTCAGCAGATTGTGGACCACCTGATTCTGGGACTCCAGGCAGCTCAGGGCACACACAGGAGCCAGACGTGGGCTGCACTGGCAGTGATCACGGACCACCTGTTTCTGACCTCCAGGAGGTCAGGGAGCACCGACAGCCCAGATGTGAACCATGGTATCTCTTTTTTTTTTTGAAATAGCATCTTGCTAAGCTCCCATGTGGGCCTCTAACTTGTGATCTTTGTATCAGCCTCCTGAGTAGCTGGCTTTACAGAACACCGTGCATGGCTAAGACATATTTTTTAAAGAAAAAAAATGCTGTATTTATTGAAATACTGTATTCCACTACGATTCAGTATATGGGTTTGTCTGCATTTGTCTTTTTTTTTTTTTAATTTTATTTTAAAGACAAAAGAATGGAAACATATGAACCAGAAAAGCCATAAAAAATACAGAAAATACAAAGTTATACAGAATATAGTAGGGAATTAGAACTGGATGTTGAATTACATAGTTATTTTCACATTAGTTAACACAAAAACATTAAAGGATATTATAGATAAGATAGTAGGGAATTTGCACTGGATGCTGTATAACATAAAGTTATCTTCACTTCTGCTAATACAAAAACGACCGAGGAAATACAGAATTATAGAGAACACAGAAGGGAATTAGCTCTGGATGCTGTCCTACATAATGTTACCTTCATCTTTGTTACTCAGGTTACACAGATGATGGCCCTTTTGATCAGTTCGTTTTTTCTCCTCCCTCATCTCCGTTGCCCTACCACTCAATCAGTCATCTTCCCTGTGATAATAACTGTACTCCTGGGTT
>PVLD010018790.1:0-15261 GCA_004027595.1 Dinomys branickii
TGTATATGGGTCCATACATCTACAATTCGAAGATATCAATGGATAAAGCAACAACTACTGTTGAGACCATATCACCTTGTCTATAGATTAGTTGTGATTGTACTATTTTCTATGATAATGGGTGTCTGTTTGTCAATATGTTTTTGTACTTTTATGTTTCTAAAATAAAAAAAAAATAAAAAAAAATAAAAAAAAAAAAAGAAATATAACTAACATTGCAGAATGTGTGATTACCCGGGCTGGAGGTACAGCTCAGTGGGCTAAGTGCTTGCCGCTGAGCACTAGGGCCCTGAGTTCGATCCCCGGTCCCGGAAATAAAAAGAATGTGTGATTACCAACTCAGAAAGCTAAGGCCCTTCAGACTCTGCTAAGTGATTACCTCTGAGAAGATGCAATTGGTGAGGACTAAAAGGGCATTTTTATATTTTTTTCCAAACATGTGAGTTTCTTTTCTACAGTGACCAACCTCACTGTAAACTCATCATTAAACGTCAAAAACATTGTATATTGTTTTAAAATTTAAAAAAGCACTTCATCACATCCTTCACTGATCATTCCACTACAAAGTGCATTGTCCCTCACAGGGCTATCTTAGTTGTTTTCTATCACCATAGCAAAAGAAGAGACTGGGCAATGTATAAAATCAGGGATTTCTTTCACTCATAGTTCTGGAAGATGGGAAGCCCAGGAGCTTGGAATTGACAACATGGAGGGCCTTCTTGTTTTGTGTTACCATGGGGAAGAGATTCATGTGGTGAGACAGGAAAAGCATACCAGCTATTCCTTCTCTCTTTCTCCTGTGAAGCCATTAGTGCCATCCTAAGGCCACACTGTTGGACCTCATCTAATTCCAATTACCTTCCAGTGGCCCCACCTCTCATACCCATAAGATTTGGGAATTAAATTTCCAACACATGACATTTGGGGGAACATATTCAAACCATAGTGAGGGCTTAGCTTATGGTACATAGTGTTACAGCTGCTACTTGATCTTCTGCATATGGCAGAAAACATCTTGGACATCAGTGAGCAATCACAGTAGATTAGAATATTGCACAATCACCTTCATTATTGTGACTTTTAAATATGTTCACAAATACTGTTCAGACTATTATAACATAATAAGACAATAATTTTTAAATTTTTGATCATATGCAAAATAATTGAGGTCAAAGTAACCTTTCATTAAAAACAGAATTTCCAATTTTAGGGACATAAATATCACAGAGAACTTTAGGATTTCATGGTGCAACTAATTAGTAAATGTTATAGATGATATTTGCTAATACTCAAAATTATTCATACATTTTTTGGTTTTGGAAAACAACAAAACTGATGACAATTTTATAAATTTAAGTATCATGTATACTGTTTCATTTATAAATATTAACACAGAACACTATTGAAATGACATTTGAGTTGTTTTCTTAATATATGTTTATAGATTCTCCTTAGAAAGGGAATGCAAGCTGTTTCCTAAATAATTTTTATCCAATAAAGAAAATTCCCTGAAAGGTCATTCAAAGAGAAACAAATAGATTCAAAATTTCAGTTTTGGGTCCTTTTAGCCAATGGTCTTCTAATTAAAATATAAGAAAGAAAATAAATACAGAAGATAACTTTTGGAATCTGGGATAAAATAGTAAAACACACATGTTCAGTGTTACCTCTTTTTATCAATTTTTCTCATTTCTTTGTGGACACCTTTATATTTTATATTATTCCATCACTGGTTACCCTAAAATTCTCAATATATGTCTTAAAATTATTACACTCTATTTTAAATTAGGAACTTACTACTTCCTATCAATGTCTTATATGAAAACACGAACACATATAAATTTAAGTTCTTGAAATATACTATTTTCTATTTGCCCTATATCTGTAAACTTCATGTTTCTGTAATTATTTTAATTTCTATTCTTAAATTAAAATTGCTGGTTACAAAAATCTCTCCTTGTTGGAAGATATTTTAATTATATCTTCATTTTAAAAATATATTTCTGATGGATCTAGACATTTTAGGTTTTCTCTCTGAGTGTTTCAGATAAGGCCGTGCACTCTTTATCACCTTCATGGGTTCTGTTGAAAATTAGCCTTTGCGTAGTCTTCTCGTCTCTGCTCCGGTATGTAAACAGCTTTGAAGGCTTCACACTTGTGTTTATGATGAGAAAAAAGCTGAACATATTAAAAAATCAATTATTCTTAAACCTATCCGAGAGTTGGGGTGACAGGGCAATTAAAAACCTAGAACACTGGATCACTGAGAGCCACATCTGAGATCAGTGAACTGGGAATGCAAGGTGCTAGAGCTAATAACCCATTGAAACACTTGAACATTAACTCAAAATTGCTAGAGGCTGAGTAGAGACTAGTTTGAGGCTTTAAAGCTCCTGGCATCACCGTCTTAGGAGGATTATGCACATTTCCATAACTTTTGCTTCCAAGAGACCCCCACCGGCTTCTCATGGTGAAAATTAGCCAAATGGTCTCTTATACTTTTGGAAAAGGAGGGAAAAAGAGCCTGAAATATACCCAGGTGAAAAGTAACCATTCTGATATATTCCACACATACTCAGTTCTCCACTTCAAAGTCCTGCCCTCGAAGCCGACCACTTCACTAGAGTCTTCTCTGGCCTAGAAAACAGGCAATTAGAACACTCCAGCTCATGCTCTTCTTCCGGTCTCAAATAAGGGGAGGGAGAGAAAAGCTGTAAAACTTTTCTAAAACTTAAAGTACAGGAACTTAGCTTCACTAAAAGATACCCGAGTTTTAAACCAAACACATGTTATAGAGGGTTTTACTCCCCTTTGCCTGTGCCACAACAGAGCCCAGTATAAAGGAGAGAGACAGAATATAGACTCTTTTTAAGGAGTTTCTATGGAAACCCAAGAACAAGAAAGGGAGACATAAACAAAAAAAAACAGAAAAAGCTTCTGACAGGGACCTACAACAAACATTAAATACAACCTAACACTGCTCTAGATCAACATTAAAGTTCACACAAAAAGCCTATTTATCTCAGTTCCTGTTACCAGGTACATCAGGTCCAGCTTTCAAGGAAAAACCTGCAAGACATGCTACAAAGCTAGAAAATAAATAGGCTGGAGAGACAGAGCAAGCTTTGGAACCAGTCACAGATATGGCAGCCAGACCCTTTGGGGTAATTAAACATAGAATTTAAAGAAGCTATGATTAATATTCCAAGAGCTTTGCTGGGAAAAGTAAACAATAAGGAAGAAGAGATTAGTAAAGTTAGCGTAGAGAAACAGCATGAAAGTGAAATGCTAAAAATCAAAGATAACATTAATAAAATGAAGAAAGCCTTTGATGCCCAGAACAGTAAAGTGAGCACAGCCAAGCAACAAGGAAAACAACAATAGCAAAAACTAAAATAGGAGAACCAGTGTCTGTGGGTTTGGGACAACTACCAAAGATGTGACATAGAAAGAGTGAGAGTAGAAGAAGGAGACAAAAAACAGACAGAAAAAAACATTTAAAATAATAATGGCTCAAATATTCAGGAAGCTCCAAGGGCATCTAGGAGCATAAACACCAAAAAAAAAAAAAAAAAAAAATCTACATCTGAGCCTGTCATTCAAAAGACAGAAAATCAAAGACAAATAGATAATATTAAAAGAAGCCAGAACATCAGTTTTCTCTTCAGAAAGCAAGAGGAGTGGAGTGAGTCATTGCGAGTGTTTAATGAGGAATAACAGGTGAGTCTGGGTTGGTTTGGGTTTTAGTAACACCACCATTGCGTTTTAGCTGAGTGCATGGTAGATCTCTGCTTCTATGGCCCTAAAACACTGTGAGAGTTTCATGTCCACAGTTGTTGGGTTTTGAAGCTTTTCAACCTTCCATCCATGGGAGTTCAGATCACATTCCTCTTGAGGCAGAGATGATTGTGAGTTTTACGTAGTTTCTCTAGGAAGGCTTTGTCTCCTAGTTACCCAACGCTAAAGACTGCTTTGCTCTGCTCTCAGATGTTTCCAACCCAGCTTACTGAATAACCTAATGATCAAAATTACAGTTGTATTATAAATTATCTTTTTTATTTTTAGTTGCTATGGCAGGACCACTTGACTGTCACAAAGGATCATATCTGACCCAGAAGCCACATTCTCCATTTTAAATGTTTTTACTGATAGTTTTCAATATCATTCAAACAAGAAGTTCATTTTATTGTTTAGTATAAAAATTAATCTACATACACTGGAGGGTCATGCTTTTAAAATGTAGTGAAATGTCCAGATAGTGAAATGTGATCTAAAATGTTTGCTTACCCACTTCATGATTGTCCTCTTACATTTACCTAGAAGCTACTGCTATGGTTTAGGGACACAATGACCCCAAAACCTCAAGTGTTTAGAAGGTGATTGGAGGATGAGTCCCTGCAGCTGACTGGTTGTTAAAATGCAGGGTCTGGTCAGAACAGGTGGCTACCTGGGTTGTGACCTGGAAGAGTTTATCTTCTTCACCAGATTCTCCCTTCCCTCCCTGCTTCTTAACAGCCATGATGTGAGATCTTTCCTCCACTATGCCCCTCTGTAGCACCATTTCTAACTTGGACCCAGCGAACCATGGACTGCACCCATGAGGCAAAATGAACCTCTCCTCCTTTAAATTGCAGGTGCCGGGTATTTTGTCCCAGAAACATGGAGAATGACTCAAGGCAGCTACCTGTACTTTACCGTTTATCAGCCTCATATATCTACCAGTGAAATCAATCCATTCAATGTTTCTTGCAGAGAAATACTTGCACATACGCAGAATCTATTTTTATAGGACCTGTATGTATACCGACATTTGCAACTATCCTTTAGTAGAAATACAGTGACATTGTGCGCTGGAGGAATTCTGTTTTGAAAGGATGATTAACTACAAGAGTACTTAAATGATAAGAACCATATATCTTTTTCAGGGAATTATTTTACTTATTTAAACAAGTACCAACAAAATAATCATTTCTTTTTGAATTCTTGATGTTCACACTAAAGGATTAATAACAAAAGGGATAACGTATATATTACTATACAAGTTAAATAAATCATTATGAAATAAATCTTCCACCAAATGAGACTTGTCCAGTTGCTCTATTGCCTACTGCATCTTTTGCATATCTTTCAGGTGTTTCCACTGCTAAGAACTCTTTGGCTATCCACTCCTTCATGGTAGCTTCATATTTTTCAAATTTCAGTAGGTTTTTTTTTTAATTTCTTATCTGATTTTACTTTCTTGGAGCTGTTCTGCCAGCATTTCATGTTGCCTGAAAAGCACTCAGCGATCTGAACATCTGGAAATAAAACTTTGCAATTACCAGCCACATTTTCAGCACTCGAAGTCTGTTCGTTTGTGAACATCTCGCGGTGCCTTTCCACTAGGTATGTTGAGAAACTGCACCATCTGGGTCTAATGAAACAGGAATGAAAGCTGAGCAGTGGAGTGCTCGCGGCGAAGTTGCCCAAAGCATCTTTGTACCCTGTGCAAACATTTGTCTTACCGTTTTGGGGGGCTCAGTGCCTTTTTCCTTTACCTCCACATGGCTGAATTGCCACTGACACAAAATAAGGACCGGTGTCCTTTCAACAACGATTTAAAATTTAAATGCTTTTGATGGAGTGAGGGTTCTTCACATGGTATGAATTTTCATAAAACAACATGTATCTGTTGTATATTTATTCTTGTTTTAACTTGAATTAAATCAATGATTTAAGAGTCTCGTACTTTCTCTTAGAAGTCACACAGGAAAGAACCTACTATAACTTACGAGGCTCTAGGCCACTGTATCTCCAATTCTGGCCCCTTTAGGACAAAAATAGAAAGCTGTTTTGTCAAACAGCTTTCCAGAGAAAAAGTGCACAGGATACTACATTTCATTTCTCTAAATGATTAATTAGAAATTTTCTAAAGTATTTTTTTTTACAGAAGTCATTTAAATAGAATTAGAATTCGCACTTAGAATTTTAGGTAAATAAGTCAGGCTACAAATAGTTGAATCTACAGGTTTTCATGAACTTACAGTAACTGGAAGACCCCATTTGGGTGCAAATGGAAACAGATGTGGGGGATGTGGATGTTGTCAGTAAGCACATTCTGATGAGCCATGTGCTCTTGTCAGAGAAGTCTGGCTTTCATCTGTTTTACATGTTAAGCTTTTTGTAAGACTTTATTTGAATAAACCTTTCCATGATTTAAAAAAATTAATTTGTGGTAGCCACCTAAAGTGATTAAGATGTTAATGTGAGGAAAATGATTGTAATTTGGGCTCAAGCTTGTATTGTGTTGAGTTGTAATGATACTGATACTGTGATTCTGTGTCATTGACTACCTACTTGTCTTAGAATATTACCTAGCAAGAAAGATAAAGTGTACATAGGATCATATTGAGTACCCTTGTAATCACCTGTTCAGAGCTGCAGTGGAATAAGACAGACAGCTGGACTATGCAACAACATCAGCACAAACTTTCTTGTGTTTTTGTGCTAGCATTACAAGTCTCTTATTTCTCTAATATTTATATATTTGTACTTTACGCGGTACATCGGTTGAGTAACTGAAAACCCTGAAATAATCTATCATGAATAAAGTCCCAATCTTTTTCAGAGTCCAGAGTGCTAACCATTACACAATAGAACCTCACAAGTCTGAATCTTTTTCAATCCAATTCTTCTTAATAGGTATAAGGCAGGAAGGAGTTTTCTTTCTTAATCTTCTTATGCATTTGACATCATATCAATATTAAGCACTTTTTAAAAATGCTTTTATTTAAAGAGAATAGTAAAAAAAAATATCAAAATTCAAACAAAACAAATCAAGGACATTAAAAATGATACAGGGTTTCAAACCAAATGGTAGGGATTAACAGTGGTTGTTATATTACATATTATTATCTTCAGTGAAGTTACTCAGATTACCAGATGTAAGAACAGAAAATAGATCAAATCATTAAAGGAAATAAGAAAATAATAATGTGGAAAGAATAGTACCAAGCCATTATGAGTGTGTGTGTGTGTGTGTGTGTGTGTGTGTGTGTGTGTGTGTGTAAATAGAATAAATAGATAGCTGGCATAACTGTACAGCTGATGTCTGGTAATTTATTGAGGGGAACAGTTAATGCTTAAAACTTTTTTATAGATATTAAGCGCTTGAAAAAATTTTACTCCAGTAAAAAAGAAAACATAAAATATACCCTATTAGCTATGCTTGGTGCATGGTTTTTAGTATTTACCATATTCACATTGTTATACAACAGATCTCCACAACTTTCTTACAAAAGTGAAATTCGATGTGCACTGAAGAACAAATCCCCATTTCTCCTCCCCTGCCTCCTGATAAGCAGCATTTTACATTCTGTTACTCTCATGTGTCTACTCTAAATATCTCATATCACTGAAACCATATAGTATTTGCCATTTTGTGACTGAATTATTTCAATTAGCGTAACATCTGTAAGGTTCACCCCAGTGGTGACAAGTAACAAGATTTCTTTCTTTCTAGGCTGAATCATATCCTGTGGCCATTATATACCAAATTTACTTTCTCCAACTCATTTGATGATGGACGTTTGATTTGTTTCCATTGTTAGATATCATGAATAATGCTTCAATGAACATAAGTGCAAATATCTTTTCAATACCTTATTTTCAATTATTTTGGGTATATGTTGAGGAGTAAATTGCTAGTGAAAATGATCATTTTATTTTTCGTATTTTTTAGGAACCTCTGTACTGTTTTCCAGGATGACGGCACCATTTTACATTCTCGTCAATAAAGCACAAAGATTCTCATTTCTCCGCATCTTTGCCGACAGATACATTTTGTGATGTAACCAACCTAAATCATGCTAAGTGCTATTTCATTATGATTTTGACCTGCATTTCTCTGAGAAATGAGCTGAAGAAATGGAACTTTCTTTCACATGCTGGTTGTTTTTTTCTGTATCTTCTTTGAATTGTCTCTTCAGGATCTTTTCCCACTTTATCATTGACTTACTTGGATTTTCTGTTGCTACTGAGTGTTTTCAGTTTCCATTTATTATGTGTTATTAGCTTCTGCAATATTGATTTTCTACCCACAAAAACAGAGTATATTTATATAATGATAGATGGGACATGCAGCATAAACTGTGACTCAGATAGGAAGAGGGCGTGGCTTACACTGGCCGGGAAGGGAGGCATGGCAGGACCTCAGGACCTTCACAGCATCGCCTCTCAGGACCCTGTGTGTAAAGCTGTCTCAGGTTCCCAAGAGGCGTGAACAGCACTAAAGGACACAGCTGACTTGAAGAGATCACTGCTCTACCTCTGCACGCTAGCCCGCTCTGTGCTTTTGTTTTTTATTTTAGTTTTTCCTCTCTTCTGTTCAGCCTCATTTCACCCCACAGAGCCAATTTCTCTTCTTCCTTACCCTCCATCTACACTTTTTAGATAAACTTTGTCCTGTTTTTGGCTTGTCTCATTCAATTCTTTGTTAGAAACAAGAAAGATCTGGAACCAAGAGGCAAGCACCCCAAAAACCTGATAGCTTTATTTAGTGAGTCAGTTGTAAAAGGAGCTATCTAATAACATGATCAACTCTCAGTGACTTTTTTAAAACTTCACTATTAAAATCAATGGTTTTACAAAGTTCATTCAGATTAGTATGACTATGTCTGCAGAGTTCATTCAGTAACTATGCCCTATAAATTGACTTACTCCATGGGTCTTTATTAATAGCCAAATCCTAGAAAATGGGGAACAAAATACATATTTGTCATAGTTTTGTAGGTAATCATAGCCAGAACTCCTATCCAGTTGTCCATGATGAGGACATGGACCACTTCTGAATGTCTATCAAGATGGCTGATAGAACAAAGTATCACTTTATTTCTTAGGAAGAGCAGCAGATTGGTTCAGTCCAAGATCTGACTGAGTACAAAGCAGTTATATTTTTACTGCAAGCACCTCTCAAGGTGAAAGAAAATTATATTAATATTTCTCTTTATATCATCCTTAATTGATTTCCCTTACCTCACCAACAACATGATCTTTCTTTGATTTACTATTAATGTTCATCTGAAGCTTTCTCAGTGAGATAGGTGTCTCTGCTTTGTACACTGGTCTAACACATATTTACAGTAGCAAGATGATACATGCAAGGCATTCTCCTTTTATTCCATTCCTGGTTGTACTGAGTTTATTGGATAAGTAATGATACTATCATATGCAGTAGACAAAATATTTGTCACTCTAGACCCAATTCAGGGAGATGTGGGAAATAAATAAGCTATCTTTAGAATTCTTTGTTAGGTTCAGATGAATATCAATATTTTATTTTGTAATCTTAGCTTTTCAAACAATGTTTTCAGTGTAGAGACTAATGGGTCTTCTCTTGAAAAAATTTTAAGTATTTAAGTGAGTACTTTTCAGTACATTCCTGTATCATCCTCCCATCCCTACTCCTGAATTTCACTACAAATGCATAGCAGTTTATCTAATAGAGACAGTAAATTAGTCTTCTTGGTACTAAACTACAAAACATAAGGCTGGAAGTTTGTTGGTCACTTGTTCTTTCTTCTGAACCTTTTTAAACCCATATTTTCATTTCTTGATGTTCCTTTTTATCAATCCACTATGTCTTATGGTAACAAGGAATACAGAACTCCAGAAAGCGGTATTTCTGGTCTTTTAGCCACCAAGGGAATTCCTTGATCTGTTGTAATGTAGCAGAGGATCACACTGTTACAATATCTGTCTTTCTTCCTTGTTTGTTTTGAGGCACTAGGTATTGAGCCAAAGCCCTTTGTACTGAGCTACATTTCCAACCATCTTAATTTTTTTTTTTTTGAGGCAGGATCTCACTAAGTGACTGAATTGCCCAGGCTGAGCTGGAACTTGTGATATTCCTGCTTCAGCCTCTAAGAGTCCTGAGATTACAGGCATGCTCCGTTATGCCTGGATAAAACATTATTTTGGTCCAAGTCTTCCGACAGCATTAGTAATATTGGCTTCAGTTAGTGAATATGGGAAAACAAGCCCAGAATATGCATCAAGTCCTGTCAATATCCATTTAAGTACCTTTCCCCCAGCAAGACGTAAAGAGCCAGTGAAATACCCGTGCCAAGTGTGTGCTGGCAGGGGTGAACTGCACACTTTGCTTTTTCTGATAGCAAACAGGCAATTCTTGTTAACAGTTTGGGCTCTAGGAGAGACCACCAATATATACTGTCATCTGGCACATCATTGCATGATTTGAATTCTCTTCTGTCCATTTATGTCAACAGACACAGGTTACCATGTTCAAAAATCTAAATAAGCATCACTTCCTTAACTAATAACCTGACGTGCTGGCAAAGATTTGCCTAGAGCAGCATCCGCAAGCCCTGGGTTTTCTCTCAGAATTTCTATAAAGATTTGCAAGGAGCAGTTCCGCACACAGGGCTTGCTTTACGGTTGATTTGGTTTCTTTTCCAAAATGAATTGAAAGCCCAAGAGTCAGTGTAAACTCAGTAGTGGGGCTTTTGCTCCTACCTCCTCTATGTAGCAAAGAATACAACATGTAATTCATCTCTTCTATGAATATTTACTCTTCGCTGGAGAAAGGGTAGGTGAACTTTAAACAAAGTCTTGACTTTTGCTTCTGAGACTTCTCTGTGTAAATCAGGCCAATTGCATGGCATCGTTGGGCAATTACTCAAAATGGTGCCCAGTTAGCGACAGAAGCAAGTAAGTTGTCAGGCAGCTCTATAGTAGATCATAGGAGGGAAGAACATACTTGCCAATTAATACAGTGTCATTTTCTTGTAAATACTCTGACAGGATGCTCCAATATATGCCTCTTTCATGGCCTCTTGAGAAGGAACCCCTTTGGGCATCACTCTTTCTACTGGAATGGTTTTCTGAAATCACCAATGATGGTGGCTATGTTAGATCAAAATACAGTATTAAATCATTTACCTATCTGGGATGTTTTAAGTAAGTTCATAATAATAAGCTAGTTTCTATGTATCAAAAAATTATACCAGAGAGCAGGATCTGGGAAATTTGGGCTTCAAAAGTCTAAGGTTATAGTTAAATATTGGTGGTCACGTGCTATGTGAAAGAGTCTTCTGTAACTGGCCAATACTTCTAGCATCATTTCAAACAGCATAGCTTGAAATACAGTTTTCCATAGTTTTAAGAAGAGCTTGTTTTCATTCAAGCCCCCAATTAAATATGAGCTTTTGTGAGTGATTTTAAGAATTAGGGTAAGCAGTATCACAAAGTGAGGGATATGATTCCTCCAACAGTCAAGAAGCCCCAGTAAATATTGTTCTAGTTGAAAGATAGGCAATAAGAATAATTTATTTTTAGTAGTTTGTGTTGGTCAAATTTTCACTGCCATCACAAACATCTTCCACATGTTAATTTATAAAGTAAAGAGGCTTATTTTGCTCACAAGGTGGGATAGAAATGTCCAAACAGGACTGAGATTAACAATGCTGAGGGGGGAGACTTCCGGGAAGATGGCAACCAGGTGAGCGGCAGAGGGAATCTCTCCCAGAGACCGATACTTTGCGAGCGGCTGCCCGGTCCGTGGATGCAAAATTCCAACTGATGGGGCTGCTCTCCGCGGCCTGAGCATTAAAGGGCCGGCTGACAAGCCATGCGGCAAGAAGTGGGCGGATCCTGAGAGCTGGGCGCCTGAGGGATCTGTGCAGCGTTTGGGCCGTAGCTCGGTTCAAATCGCGTACAGCCGAGAGAGTGAGTGCGGAGGGAAGAACGGCTTCAGCTCCTGAACCCGACCGGCTCAGAGGTGGCTGTAAACAGGATTTGTTGGAGGCAGCGGAGCAGAGGAAACTCAGAGAATGCGCTACTGGGACAGACTGCGCCAATCTGGGCAGAGGTTCGGGATCCCACTCAGAACCCCACCCCTGCAGCCGGAACCGGGTGAACTGCAGCAGCTGCGATCCCCAGGATTTCTGAGTCGGGAAAAAGCTCCATCCAGGGAGATACACCTGAACGTCATTCTCGTCTGCACGATCCCAGGGTGAGTTAAGTGGGCGCTCTAACCAGTTTTTCTGGAATCGGGAAGAAGCTCTGCCCAGTGAGTGACATAAAACCAGCTTTAAGGACTGTGGGATCTCCCAGGTGGGAAGAGCTAGCTAGGCGCCCCAACGGGATTTGTGAGGGGGGAAGGAGCTCCACCCAAGAAGGAACACCTGAGTGGCCTGTCTGCAAGACTCCTGGGATGGCGAGCTGTTTATTCGCCCCAGCCAGGTCTTGGGGTAGGGAGTAGAAGCAGAAATCTCAGCAGACAGCTTAAGGGACATTCTCTCAAAGAGAAGGAATCATTGGAAAAGCCTCTGCAGCAGACCTTTGCCTGCTGAACTGCCTGGGGAATTTATAGCTCCACATTTTGAATCTGATACCCAAAAATGGGAAAACAGAGGAACAAAACGCAATCTCAAAACTCAACCCCACCCAGAACAAGTTTTGAATGTGAAGATACAGGGGAACCAGGAAGCCACATACCTTCAAGTTATGAAACGATTGCATCTGAAATGAAACAACTCCAACAGGCCATAAAAGAGCTTAAAGGAGAAATAAGCCACATACCCGCAATGATTTCTCAGACAAAAAGCGAGCTGAAAACAATGATGGAAGAAATGTTCCATTCACATAGACAAGAAGTAGACAAAAGTCTAGAACAAAATAGGAAACAAATGGAAACCTTACAAGAGCAATTTAGGAATGAATTACCAATAATGAAACAGGTCCAAAGAGAATGCCAGGATTTGAAAACTAACGCTGAAAGCATGCAAAACCGTTTAAATGAAACCGAAGATAGAATTTCAGAACTTGAAGACAGCATGGCAGCTTATGAGCGTGAAAGGAAGAATCTCACGACATCATCAAAGACACAAGAAAAGTCAATCCAACAGCTGCAAGATGAGGCAAAACGTAACAATATTCGAATTATAGGAGTGTGTGAAACAGCAGGAGATCTCACAAACGATATAAAAGGAATATTTGATGAAATAATAGCAGAAAATTTCCCAAACAAGGCAAAAGATACTGAAGTTCAGTAAAGCGAGGCATATAGAATCCCAATGATCCATAACCCAAAGAAAAACACACACAGGCATATAATAGTCAAGATCCCAGATATCCAGAAAAGAACACAATATTAAAAGCTGCTAGAGAAATGAAACAGATCACCTATAAAGGAAAGCCCATCAGAATCACAGCAGATTTCTCAACAGAAACCATGAAATCAAGAAGAGCTTAGAGCGAGATACTACAGATTCTGAGACAAAACACCTTCCAACCCAGACTGATGTATCCTGCAAAATTATCCCTCAAATTCAATGGAGAAATAAAATATTTCCACGACAAAGAACAACCGAAGAACTTCATGAGTGCCAAACCACCATTGGAAAAAGCACTAAAAGATATTCTAGACAGAGAAAAAAGAGACCACAATCCCAAGAACAGCTACAGAAATAACTCCCTAAACAGAACAAATAATTAAACAGTCAGCAAAAAAAGGAAAACTTCAAGTAAATAACACGACTAGAATAAGCCAACATATAACCATGATAACCATTAATGTAAATGGCCTCAACTCAAAAGTCAAAAGGAAAAGATTGGAAGACTGGATTAAGGAACACAATCCAATGATATGCTGTATACAGGAAACACATTTTACTCAAAAAGAAATCCACCGGTTGAAAGTTAAAAATTGGAAAAGAATTCTCCATGCAACAGGCCCCCAGAAAAAAGCAGGTGTAGCTATTATGTTTGCAAACAATGTAAACTTCAAACCAAAAACAATCAAAAGAGATAAAGAAGGCCACTAAATACTAGTTAGGGGAAAGCTACAAGAGGAAGAGGTAACAATCCTAAACAATTATGCACCAAACACTGCAGCACCTAACTTTACAAGTCAAATCTTGACAGACGTAAAAAATCAAATAACTAATAACACTATCGTAATAGGGGACCTAAACACCCCTCTGACACAAAGAGACAGGTCAACCGGACAGAAATTCAGCAAAGAAATAACAGACCAGAACCGAAAGTGTGAACAGATAGACTCAGTAGATGTATACAGAGTGTTCCACCCCACAGCTTCAGAATACACATTTTTCTCAGCTGCACATGGGTCTTTCTCCAAAATAGACCACATTTTAGCCCATAGAGCGTATCTACCTAAATGCAAAAGAATTCAAATAATCCCATGCATATTATCAGACCACAATGCAATAAAATTGGAAATTAATGACAAAGAGAACTCCAAAAACCACATAAACACGTGGAAATTAGACAACAACCTACTGAATAACCAATGGGTCACAGAAGAAGTTAAAGAAGAAATTAAAAATTACCTACAAACAAATGAAAACGCAAGTACAACGTATCGGAATCTCTGGGATGCAATGAAAGCAGTTCTCAGAGGGAAATTTATAGCAATGAAATCATATACAAAGAAAATAGAAAGAGAGCAAATAAATAACCTAATGATACACTTCAAACTCTTAGAAAAAGAGCAACAAGCCAAACCAAGAGCCCAAAGAAGGGAGGAGATTATAAAACTCAGGGAAGAAATTAATGCAATTGAGATGAAGAAAACTCTACAAAAAATTAGTGAATCAAAGAGTTGGTTCTTCGAAAGTGTAAATAAAATTGATAAACCCCTAGCCAACCTTATCAAAAAAAGAAGGGAAACATCTCAAATTCATGTAATAAGGAATGAAAAAGAGGAAGTCACTACAGATCCAAAAGAAATACAAAAGATCATTAATACCTACTTTGAAAATCTGTATTCCCATAGGATAGAAAATACAGAAGAAATGAACAAATTCCTAGAAATGTACAAATTGCCAAAATTGATTCAGGAAGACGTAAAAATCCTGAATAACCCAATATCAATTAATGAGATTGAAAACGTCTTTAAAAACTTACCAACAAAAAAAACCCCAGGCCCTGATGGATTCACAGCAGAATTCTATAAAACATTTAGAGAAGATCTAATGCCAACACTCCTCAAACTCTTCAATGAAATCGAAAAGGAAGCAACTCTCCCCAACACATTTCTGGAGGCAAGTATTATACTAATACCAAAACCAGAGAGAGACCCAACCAAGAAAGAGACCTACAAGCCAATCTCGCTAATGAACATAGATGCAAAGATACTCAACAAAATACTGGCAAATAGATTACAGCGAATCATAAGGAAAATTATACACCACAACCAGGTAGGATTCATTCCAGGAATGCAGGGATGGTTCAATATTG
>PVLD010018790.1:15361-38190 GCA_004027595.1 Dinomys branickii
AGAAGGCTTTCGATAAAGTCCAACATACATTCATGTTAAAAACCTTAGAAAAAATAGGAATAGATGGCCTCTACCTCAATCTGATCAAAGCCATCTACAACAAACCAACAGCCAACATCATACTAAATGGACATAAACTGAAAACCTTCACTTTCAAGTCAGGAACAAGACAAGGATGTCCATTGTCACCACTCCTATTTAACATAGTTCTGGAAGCACTAGCCAGAGCAATCAGACAAGAGAGAGAAATAAAAGGAATAAGGATAGGAAAGGAAGATGTCAAACTATCACTATTTGCAGACGACATGATACTATACATGGAGGACCCCAAAAACTCCACAAGAAAACTCCTGGAATTAATTGACAAATTCGGCAGCGTAGCCAGATACAAAGTCAACACCCAAAAATCAATAGCATTCCTGTACACGAACAACAAACAGACTGAGAGAGAATTTGAGGAAAACATACCCTTTACAATAGTAACCAAGAAATTGAAATACTTAGGAATCAATCTAGCAAAGAATGTGAAAGATTTATTCAGTGAAAACTACAAGACTCTGAAAAAGGACATTGAAGAGGATTTCAATAAATGGAAAAACATACCATGCTCATGGTTAGGAAGAACTAACATTGTAAAAATGGCCATACTACCAAAACTGTTGTACGGATTCAATGCAATTCCCATCAAACTACCATTAACATACCTCACAGATCTAGAGAAAGTATGCCTCAAATTCATCTGGAACCAGAAGAGACCCAGAATGGCAAAAGCAATCCTGGGCAATAAAGAAAAGTCAGGTGGAATCACAATCCCTGACCTGAAATTATACTACAAAGCAACTGTAATAAAATCAACCTGGTACTGGCTAAATAACAGACCTGAGGATCAGTGGAACAGACTGGAAGATGCAACCACAACAAAAAACCCACTCAGCTACCTAATATTTGACAAAGGGTTCAACCAATCCCACTGGAAAAAAGAAAGCCTATTTATTAAATGGTGCTGGAAAAACTGGCTTGCCTCTTGCCGCAAACTGAAAATAGACCCCAGTCTATCACCATGCACCAAACTCAGGTCAAAATGGATCATAGACCTCAACATTAAAACAGAAACTTTAAACCTATTGGAAGAGAAAGTAGGTAAAAATCTTGAAGACATAGGAGTAGGCAGAGACTTCATGAAAAAAAATGAAGCTGCAAGGGAAACACTTCAAAGAATCAATAATTGGGACCTCATCCTACTGAAAAGTTTTTGTACATCTAAAGAAATCACCAGCAAAGTAAAAAGAAAACCCACAAATTGGGAAAAAATCCTAGCTGGCTGTCCCTCAGACAAAAGTCTTCTCTCTAGAACATACAAAGAATTAAAAAACATGTACCTGTCCAAATTCAAAGACCCAATACAGAAATGGGCATCTGAGATGAATACACAATTCTCAGACAAAGAAATGCAAATGGCAAATAAATATATGAGAAAATGTTCCACATCCTTAGTCATTCGAGAAATGCAAATAAAAACAACATCGAGATTTCATCTCACCCCAATAAGACTGGCCAGTATGAAAAAGTCATCCAATAACAGATGCTGGCGAGGCTGTGGAGAAGTAGGGACTCTATTACACTGCTGGTGGGAATGCAGACTGGTGCAACCACTGTGGAGAGCCGTTTGGAGATTTCTCAGCAAACTAGGTCTAGAGGCTCCATTCAAACCAGCTATTCCTCTTCTGGGTATTTTCCCAGAAGATCTGAAAACATCATATCACTCTGATGTATGTGCACCCATGTTTATAGCAGCACAATTTGTAATAGCTAAAATGTGGAAGCAACCAAAGTGCCCATCCACAGAAGACTGGATTAAAAAATTGTGGCATTTTTATATAATGGAATATTATTCAGCTATAAAGAAAGACAGTTTTGGGGACTTTGTAGGCGAGTGGTCAAAACTGGAGTCCATACTCATAAGTGAAATAAATCAGCAGTACATGTGCAGGCAACGTATTGTATCACTGGTGTAAGAAGCCGAGCGTGGGAATATAAACTAAGAGAGATGAAGGAAATCTGTCCAAAAACAAAGAACAGATGGGACGAGGGAAAGGAGAAAAGAAAGAGACAAAAATGTATGTATGTATGAATATACATATATGCAGGAGGGCTAACATGGTTCTACTATTGTATTATATCACTTAATGCTAAGGAATAATCGATGACGGGTTATTTGATCAATCTTGTATGTCTGTATGTGTTATCCTGAACACACACTTCGAAGATATCAATATGCAAAGCAGAAACTATGGGTGGTTTTTTTGTTGTTGTTGTTGTTATTGTTGTTGTTTACCTGTTTTGTTTTTTGTCTTTGGATTTTTGGTTTTTGTGTTTTTTCTGTTGTTGAGAGGATTAATTGTCTGACTAATTTTGCATGTCTGTATATGGGTTCATATATCTACACTTCAAAGATATCAATGGATAAAGCAATAACCACTGTTGAGACCAGGTCACCTTGTCTATAGATTAGTTGTGATTGTACTATTTTTTATGCTAATTGGTGTCTGTTTGTTAATATGTTTTTGTACTTTTATTTTTTTTAAAATAAAAAAATATATAATAAAAAAAAAATGCTGAGGCCATGTGTGGGAACAGCAATTAGATTGCCAGTTGGGAAATCCAGTAGAGAAACTTATATCCAACAATGCCTTTCAAAGAAATGTCCCAGGTGACCAAAGGATCTCCCACGAGACCTTGACTGTGAAAAGACCACCACCTCAACACGGTTTCATTGAGGACCAACCTTCAATGCCTGAACCTTTACAGGGATTCCCAGACCACGTCTGAATGGCAGCTCGGTATGTGACAGGCCATAGCGTGCTCCAGTTCATATAACCCTCAAAGATTCCCACGTTAGTGCATGTGCGATTCTTACTCTAAGCTCGAGCCTCAGTTTCTGAAATAATATCACCAGTAATTACAAATATAAGTCATTTCGTTCAATTGTAACAAGAGCTGGGAAAGTTAGGACAATGCAGTAAAAACAGTGGTGATATTTCAGTTAAATTTAAATAACTGCAGATTGTTCTTGATAACTAACATTTGTTATTTTGCTTTTATTCTTTTCTCAAATAAAAAAAAATCTCAAAAAAAACAGCTCTTCACTTATTTCCACTTCATTCTCCAAGATTTTTAATACTTCAGTAGATATTTCTGAAGAATAAAAGGGTTTGCAACAAAGAAGGTAAAAATATAAGGATTTTTTTCAAATAGTCAATATACCCGGAAGACATATAATCCTAAGTATGTGGGCATCAAGCAAAAATGAAGTTTACAATATATGAGGCAAAAACTGAAAGAAAGAAGGAACATATTCACAGGTCTGAGTTCCAAGTTCCTTTTTCAGCGAATGATGGTCATAGTACATAGAAAACCACCAAGGGGACACATAATTTGAATGTAATCAATCAAGAGGAACAAACTTACATATATACAATTCCACATACATTATACTACTAACAATTACACAAAATACACTCCATTACCAAGTATCACAGAAAATTCAACATAAGCCACATATTGGGCAAATTTTAAAGAATTTAAAGGAATTGAAATTATATAGTATATTGTCTATATTTGAGCCTAGCCAGACATCAAAGAAAAAAAGAGAATGGGGAAATCTTTAAACACATGCAAATTAAACAGCAAGCTTCTTGAAACTCTATAAATAAAACAGAAGACTGAAAAGAAAAATTTTCAGTTCTATCATAGCCCTCTATAGGAAATAGCACACTTGCCAAATCTAAGACATTCACCTAGTTTAGGGGTCGCACCAGTGCCTGTATGTGGAGGTAACAAAACCTGAAATGGAAATACAACAGGCAAAGGACAGCAAAGAGGTGAAAGGTAGAGGTGGGGGAAGCTAAAATCAGAACCAAAACCACAAGCCAACCTGTGCTCCTTGTATCTTAAATGCAAAGGCTGCACCATTTTGTGAAACATCAGAAATACTCCAGTAGTAAAAACTCCTAGAGATGGAAGCTAGTTCAATATTCACAATTGCCAATTCACACTGAGGCTGTGTTGAGTCCCAGAGGAACTCTTGCTGAAACACGGGGCTCAAGGGAATGAGGCATATGTTCAAGGGCAGGCTCTCTTGACCCTAGGCACTCTGGGCTTACAGGAGATTGTGAAAGAGCTAAAAATTCTGCTAATCCAGACAGCCCAGCTTGGGACTTGTATCTCCAGAGCACTGGGCACTGAGACAACTGTGACCAAGAGAAAGACTGGGGGGACTGAGGTGGAGACAAAAGTGGCAAACACTGGGAGTACAGAAATGGTCTAAATGATTCTCTCTCTATCTTTGTTCACCTTCCTACCCCGCCTTCGACACTGCAAAGGGAGAACCACAGTGTCAGGGAAATCTGGAGAATAGACAACTGGTTTGCCTGAGCATGAGAAGTAGGGAAAAAATGTCAGATTTGTATAGGGTTGTGCATTCATCATCTCCAGACGTTACTTAATTTATAAACTAGAGGAAGATTGGGAACATTGCTCCAGAACAAATACAAGCCAATCATACCTGAGAGCTGAATGTCAGTGTTTAGAGAGAAGAAAGGCTCAGAGTTTCTCACAGGCTGTGCACCTGGAATCCCGGGCAGAGACGGGTTGGAAACAGCACGTAGAGCCCACTGCAGAGCCTGTGGGACACAGACTGGGACCTAGGGACTGAGATAGAATAGGTAGCTGCTTCAACTCAACTCCATGGTTGCTGGGAACACTAGAGGCTCCTGGATGTTAGTCTAAAGAAAGCAGCATTGTCAGTCTGCTCAAGGATATTTATCCGAGCAGACCAAGACAATATTCTTTTCTTTTTAAAAAATTATTTGGGATTTTGGATTGCATACAGGTTTCGTTTGTTTCATCTCATATGATCCGTTAGAGGGAAGACCCAAAAAACTCCCCCAGAAGAATTAAAACTGATAAAAAAAATTCAACAAAATCAAGATAAAAATCCTGACTGTGGATTAGACATAAAATCAACAAACAAAATCCTGATTGTGGCAGGATACAAAATCAACAAACAAAAATCAACAGCATTCCAATAATGAACCCACCAGAAAAGAAATCAGGAAAACAATTTCATTCACACCACCTTCAAAAAACTAAATACATAGGAATCAACCAAACCAAGGAGATGAAAGACCTCTACAACAAAAACTATAGTATTCAAAAGATGGAGATGGAAGACAACACAGGAGATGGAAAAGTCTCAGACAGACAGAGTAAATATGGGTAAAATGGCCATATCAATAAAAATGATTTCTTTGTGTGATAGTGGTGATCAAACCCAGCCAGGTCCTTGTGCATACAAGCCACATCCTCAGCCCCAACAAAAGTGATTTATAGAGTTATTGAAATTCTTATTAAAATCCTAGCAATATTTTTTATGGAGCTAGAAAAAAATAATCCTGAAATTTATATGGATCAAGAAGAGACCCAGAATAGCCAAAAACAATCCAATCCAAAAAATAAAAGCCAAATAAGAGACATTATAACCCTGGATATCAAATTATAGTATAGTAACAAAAATAGCTGGTTAAAAAATGTACATGTAGACTGTTGGAATAGAATAAAAGACAGAAATACTTCCATGTTCTTTCATTCATCAGATCTTCAACAAAGAGCCAAATACACACTAGAGATAGCCTCTTCAACACACGGTACTGAGAAAACTCATTATCCATGTGCAGCATAATGAAGTTAGACCATGTACAAAAATCAAATAAAAAGTATTAAAGACCCATGTATAGAACAGAAACACTAAAATTTCCAGGAAATAACATAAGAAAAACACTTGACTCCACCAGCACAGGCAAGGACTTCCTGAGCAGAAATCCAACATCATAAAAAATAATGCCAAGACTCAACAAATGGGATTATATGAGATTAAAATTCTTCTGTACAATGAGGCAAAACAACCAACAGTGAAGAGGCAAACTAAAAAATGGGAAAAAATTTTGACCTCTACTCTTCTGATAGGTGACATTCTGATAGAATATATAGACCATACAAAAAATACAAAAAAGTTGAACTCCAAAAACCAAACAACCCAATCAAAAAATGGGCAAATAAACTGAACAGACACTTCTAAAAAGTCAAATAGCCAATAATTACATGAAAAAAAAAATGTTTAGGATCCTTGACTATTAGGGAAATGCAAAACCAAACAATTCTGAAATTCCATTTTGAAATTGTCAGAATGGCTATCATCACAAAGTAGCAACAAATAGTAGTGACGATGTGGAGAAAAAGGAACATTTCTACGTTGTTGATGAGAATATAAACTAGTACTGAAACTGTGGAAATCAGAATGCATATTCCTCAAAAAGCTAAAACACAGAATTGCATATAACCAAGCTATAGGTTTTCTAGGGATATTCCCAAATAAGTTGGAGACATTGTACTATTGTGGTACATGCATACCCGTGCCTACAGCAGTGCAATATGCGTTAAGTAAGCTGTGGAAACAGCCTGGGTGCCCATTAGGTGACAAATGGATAAAGCAAATATTATATGTGTATATATATATATATATATATATATATATACACACGCACACACACACACACATATATATATACACACACACACAATGAAATTGTACTCGGGTATAAAGACAATGAATTGAAAGTATTTGCAGGCAAATGGGTGGACCCATAATGTTAAGTGAAATAAGTCAGACACGGAAAGTTAAACATTACATGGTTTTTCTTATATGGGAAAACCAAAATGAAAATAAATTAAAGAGTAAAATAAAGGACAGATGGTAGGAACTAGGGAGGTAGACATTTTGAAAACTGGGAAAGGGAATGGTATATATAGGGTGATATTATATATATATACAACGTATACATATGAAGTACAATTCCCCCACCAAGTCCCTCTAAATATGTATATTTTATATACCACAAACTTACAGAAATAAAAAAATCAAGGAAAATTTTCAAAATAATACATAGATCTGAATAATTAAAATGCAACATAGCAAAGTAGTGTATGCGAGATGCAACCATAACCATGATGAGTAAAAACTCAAAGTACTACATGCTTAGATTGCAAGTAAGTAAAACTCTTAAATCAGTCATCTAAACGCCCTTCTGAAGAATCTAGGAATGTGAGTTAAATAAACACAAAAGCAGAAAGAAGGAAATAATAAAGAGAACAGAAATCAAACCAGATGTGATAGCATGTGCTTGTAATACCTGCGTTCGGAAAGGTTGAAGCAAGAGCACTGAAATCAAAGCCAACCCTGAGCAACAGAGCAATTTAGCAAAACTCTGTCAAAAGAAAACAATGGGGGGCTGCACATGCAATTCAGTGCAGACGCTGTAGGTTCAAACCCCCAAAATGGACAGAGAGAGTGAGAGACAGAGACATAGACAGAAAGGAGGAGGAGGAGGAGATATCAGTGAAATTAAAGAAGGAAAAAGAAGCAATAGAGAAGATCAATAAAACAAAACCTGGTTCTTAAAGAAAAACCCATAAAATTGACAAACTTCAACAAGACTGACAATAATAAAGCAAAAAAGACCCAAGTTACCACAGAAGGAATAAAATAGAGGATAGCATCATGGGTACTGTAGTCATTACAAATGAAACGACAAAAACAGGAGTTGACAGCCCACTTTATGTTTATAGTTTGACAACTTCAGTAAATAGCCAAATTAGATACAGTATGCATGTGTTGGTGAAAGAAACAAAATAATATCTAAATAAATGCAGCACACCATGTATTATTGAATTAGAAGTCTCAAGATGATGTCAGTTCTCTTCAAATACATCCATAAGTTAAATGCAGTGCCACAAGCCCTACTGCACCTAATTATGAGAGAGAGAAGAAGAAAAGAGAATAATGTAAGAAGAATCGTCTTACCCACCTTCAAGCCTTACTCTATAATACACACACATGAAAAGTTTTAGTGTCTAAGAGTAGACAAATAAGATTTGACACCAAAAGCAGTAACTACAAAAGGATCAATTGATAAATTCAGCCTCACAAAATTAAGCGTTTTTGCTCTGCAAATTGTTGATAATATGGAAAAAAAAGACTACAAATCTCTCAAAGGACTAGTATATAAAATAAATCATTCTCCAAATTTGACAACTTTAAAAATCCTTTCAAAAAGTGGATAAAAGACATAAATAGATAGTTCAGTAATAAAGATATAACATTCCTTCATTAATAAGCACATGAAAATATGTTCAACGTCATAAGTCCTTAGGAAAATATAAATTGAAAGCACAATGAAGTATTAACATATGCCAATCAGGGTGGCTAGAGTAAAAAGCAGAGATAATACCCAATGCTTGCATGGATGCAGAAAAGCCAGATGGTTCATGTGTGCACTACATGTGTAACAAAATTTCATAGAATGCATACAAGTGTGTACAAGTAAAGCTATGGAAATCTAAGTAAATAGTTTGTAGCTATGTCAATACCTGGAATGTCAGATTGTCCAGTGGTTTTACAAAACATTTCCATTTCCCTATATTATTATTACTTAAAATGTAAAATCATCTAGCCACTCTGGAAAAAGAGTTTGGATGCATTTTATAAAATAAAACATGTAATTTCCATACCATGCAGGATCATACTCTAGAATATTATTCCAAGCAAATGAAAACTTGCGCTCCTGCAAAAGAACTTGTATGCAAACTTTCATAGAAACTGTATTTATAATAGGAAAAACCCTGAAATGTTCCAAGTATCTTTCAATAAGAGGATTTTTATATAAATTGTGGTACCACTATACAATGAAATCCTCATCAGCAATTAAAATGAAGCAAACACAGATATATACAGCAACTTGTGTACATCTCCAGGGAATTAGTGGTAACAGAAGAAAAAAAAACCCATCCTAAAACATTACATACTACGTGATTCTATTTATGTAACATTTTAAATGACACCATTGGAGAATGAGAAATTATTTACCACATATATGATAGATAATACTTCCACCAGTGATTTCAGAAAACAGATTAAAAAATAAAGAGTGCACTGCTTTCTATGACTGTCACTTTCAAAAGAACATTGGCATTTGTCTTGATTACTCTTTTCTCATTGCTGGACAAAATACCCAACGCCCAAAATGAAGGAGGAAAGGTTTATTTAGCTTACAGTTTGTGGAGGTTTCAGTCCATACTTGGCTGGCTCAGAGGCAGAGTGGCACATGGCAGAGGGCAACAGTTCACGGCAGCAGAGCACAGCAAAGACAACCAGCAAAAGGGAGGAATGGAGGCAAGCAGCCTCTCTCCTTCCCTTACCTTGTAAACAGCGTACCAGCTCTGGGGAGGTGGGGGTGGTCCTCTACACCCACATCCTCTGCATGCCTTCCTCTTACACAGGTTCAGGATGAATACAAATAAGCACCCCAGCTCCCTTCTGAGTCACACAGTTAACCTTCTGAATTTCCCAAATTAACATAATAAACAACATCCCAGAAGGGTAAGGGCATGTCCTTTTTACCCCAAAATTTACAACTGCTGAGTTACTTAGCCAAACCTCTAGATTTCTTAAGTTGACAAAATGTATCAACCATAACAGCATTACACTTGGTTTGATACATTTGGGTTCTAGTCTGGGAATCTCTGACTAGATTCTCAGATTCCATCTGAAGCTACTTCGTTTTAGCACAGAAAAATGGTTGAAGAAAACTCTAACATCATAAGCAAAGCAGCGAACTTTTCTTCTTACAAACACTTCACTCTGGGTTATACAATTGTGCCTAGAGATCTCTCATGCATTGAACGCCTTAGTCCTGCGTTACTGCCCTCTCTTAAACCATTAACTTTAGAAAGTGAGGAGAATTATTATAATAGACTTGTGCCAACGAGGGCCTTCCCTGGAACTGAGGAATTACAGAGACAAATAACCACAGAATTGCTCGGGAGGAGGGGAGAAGGATGTGAATCCCTTCTGTACGAATAAATCTCTCCATGGAGAAGATGCTTTCAGATAGCGGTAAACACCACAGTGAATATTCAACAGGGAACGCGCTAGATACTGACTGGAGACAACGCGCGTGCTTTTACGGAACACGGTGGAAAGGTCATCTGCAGAAGGCGATGGCACAGCTGAGAGCTGTATGAGGAGCAGGTTCAGGCGTGCAAAAGAACAACCTCGGCAGACTAACTGTGGGCTGCTTCGTGTTTCCATCACCCTTCTTCCGTACTGACTGGTGAAGTCAACAAGTCCAGAGTCCACTGACTGTTACACCTAGCTGGGACTTGCAAAGATGAGATACCCAACAGGTATTTCTGATTAAACAGTTAAGGGGAAACGATTATGAGGGGCTGGGGATATTCCTCATTGGCATAAGTGCCTGCCCAGCAAGCACAAGGTCCTAAGTACAATTCACCATATGCAACCCCACTCCTAAGAAAGAAAAAAAAAAGTAAAAGAAAGAAAGGATTCCAAGCACAAAGGTACCTTGAAATATTTTGGAACTGTCTGGCTTGGAAATGCTAGATAAAAGGAAAGGCCCGCTGGGCGGATGAGAGAAGGCAAGGCGATGTAAGAAAATGGGATGCAAGGTTGGTGACTAGAGGGGGCTGGGGATATAGCTCAGTGGAATAAGCACCTGCCTAGCAAGCGCAGGGTCCTGAGTTCGATCCCCAGTACCACCAAAAAAAAAAAAAAAAAAAGGTTGGTGACTAGAAAAGGATCTCAAAGAAGTAAAACCGCTTAGTCTTAGGGTCCAGACAGAACTTACCTCTGATGGCCTTGACATCAGAGAATGAGAACCTCTGCGAATTCTTGAACAATGAATACAATGGTAAAAATACTTAAAAGTAAGTTAGTACTGGAAGCTATGGGTGAGAAATAAACTATTAGTTCAAATTATTAATTACTTGTCATTTGTACATAAAAATATATAATATTTAAAGAGTACTAACTATATCAGGTTGGTATCCTAATGTCACTGAGTGGTGACGTTGACTCAAACATTATTCTAAGACGCAAGCATTTTCCATGTATTTACTTAATTTTCATAGAATTTTAAGAAGTAAATGTTATTTATTTCTTTGGTAGTGAGGTATAAACTATGCAAGTCACCCCAAAAAACGTGGAGTTGAGTGGAACTGTACTCAATGACTAGTGCTACCTTTCCATGCTCATGTGGAGATAAGGTTTTAGAATTGTTTTAAAAGGTAGAAATGAATAGCACTGATATATATATACATATATATATATATATATACATGTTATAAATTTTAGCTCAGCATTTCTAAGGAATAATTGAGCTTTTTTTAAAAAAATACTATATGCTAGCTCTTAAGCTATATTAACTAAAATTTGACTAGTAAAAAATAAGACATAGTTGTTCCCTTTCTTGCATAAATACCTTTCCACAAATTTCTTTTTCCTCAGTGCCAGAGTTAGATCTTAAATAGTTCCCATGAGTGTCTTTTTCCATTATTCTTGTCATCTTCAAGTCTTTCTCACTAACAATCTGTAATACTTGCTCTTTAAGGAGTTTTCTTATAATCTTTTTATTTCGGTTTTGTTGAATGCTTTTAACATTGCTGAACACCGTTGGTTTACCTTTTAGTATGTAATTGTACTTGTAAAACATTGGTTTACATTAGAGAAAAACACCCTTAAGAGTACTGCTTAAAGGCATGTTTCTTAGAGTAAGGATATTTGCTTTAGAAAATCATCACCCCACATATAGTACATCACAAAACCTTATGTATTGCCTTATTTCAAGAGAAAACATGTCACATCTGTAGTATTTTAACTGAGCTTGCCACCACTCCTCAGCAAAATTACTCAGACTTTTATTCTTTTTAACCTCCAGACAGTATAAGCATAGATTTCAGTTGGGTGCTATTTAAAGAATATACTTTAAAGCATTTAAAAGCTTTTTCCTCACATTTGATTTGTAATTCTTAGTCTAATCTTATCATTTTCAACTATAAAAAGTAAGTTATTCACTCTTTTAGTGTCTTCTTTCAATGTCACTCTGTAATATGGCACGACCTAGCCATAATTTTCTTTGAGGAGTTAATATTTAGATACTAAATTTTGGTGTTCTGCAAATACTATGTTGATTACACACTAGACTGGTTCATCAGCTTTTGTAAACAGAGACACTCTTCATATTTTCATATTCTACAAGACATTTATCTGTAGAGAGTCAGCTACCTTGAAAATCACTGACCATTTCTTTTCCTGTACACCTGAATCATTCTTGACTATAAAAATTCTTTTAATTCACCTTTATTAAAACATATCATTTAAAAATATATGCTACATTTTTAAATCCCCAGAAGCATTACAGTACATCCATTAAATCTTTTTTCCTATCCATTGTATACTTTTATAGGATCATTTATCACAAAACAAACTATACAGCAGATTTTTGGCCTGTAAGGACTATAATTAATGACTAAAAACATTTAAATGGAAAACTGGTGAGACGTTATAATATCTTCACCCCTACTTTCCATGTAAAGTTCTCCATACCAAAATGGACTTGTATCTATGAATCTAACACTGCAGAAATTTGTGGGCATACCTCCTGAGGCAAGCAATCACTGTGTAACCGCTGATATTGTTTTGAGGGTTTTTTCTTAAATGAAAGAAATTGACTTACAGTCATAGATCATATGTTGCATATCAGAAAAGTTACATACTTTTTGAATGGATAAATTAACCTACATGACTAGCTATCCATCAAGGGAAACTCAAGCAAAAACTATTTGGAAATTTACTATTTTTGCTTACTTTTACCCTGGTTCATTGATTCATGAACTTAGACAGAGTTAAAATAGAAACAAGGACACATTAAGCTTCTCTGAGTCAGGTATTCCACAAACCCTTAACCTTAATTATATTGGTTTGCCCTTCTCCTCTGGCTGCTAAATATTACAGTATGCAAAACTATTCCTGGGACTATTGACAAATATGTCAAACCTTGTGCTTATCAAAACCGATCTACATGCTCATCTCTGTCAGTTGTAGGCCTTGTGGTCTATTTCATGAAATTCTGTGAAGTCAGAAGACAAAGACGGAAGGAACTAAATCCCAAACAGAGAAAAATTTGTCTATCTGGGCTGCCTGCTTGAAGCCAGCTCTTGTGGTCATGAGGAAAACAAGTTCCTTCAAAATAGTGTAAGAGAAATGGAATTTATTATAAAGAGGATGTAACCATCTGAATGTAATCAGGAGAAATAAATCACAGTAATTTGAAGAAGAGAATTGCAATACAAAGAATTATTAAACTATGATAGGAGATTAGCTATGAGGATGTAAAGAGAACTCTACGGTTAGTCTAGGGCTGAGGAAAAGTACAATGAAATGCAAGTTTGGAAGGAGGATTTCAAGGGGGTGGGGCTACACCTTGTTGGAGGAGGTGGAGGCTCTGTCTGCCTAGAAAGTCTGGTGGGTCACTGAGATCAGAATCAGTCCATGGTAGCGGGGTAAGAGGAAAACAAGGTAAAGAAGGTGGAAGTTTACAAATAGCTATAAACAGATGGAGCTGGAGAACATGTGGGCACCAGTCACACAGACATGCAGAGACAGGCAAGTTGCACAAAATCAGGAGACAACAATCTCCTTCTCCATTGTCTCCTCTGCATCTGTTACTGAAGCAATTTCACTTGTGTTCTCTAACATCAAAACGCTCGTGGAGTCCAATGTAGTATTGCAATGAGAGTATTGAGAAGTGAGCTTGGAACTAAGGGACAATGAAGGTAAAACTGACATAGATGAAGCTGGATTGAGCCAGCGATGTAAATGATAAGGAACCAAGTCACATTTAGGGGTCAGTGTTCCTCTTTCAACTTTCTCTCCTAAGTTTGTTTTTTTTTTTCCCCTAGAATGTATCTCAGTTAGCCTACCCTTCCATCTTCATTCTTGAGTTCTTCCTTTACAATTTAATTTGTACATGAGCAAGTACATGGTTTCTCAAACTGTTTTCTCCTGTATGAGACATTTTTGCTTCAATGTTAAGTTTTCACGAGGACATTCCAGCAGTTTTTAATGCTCAAGTTTTTGAAAGAGAGAATTGACTTACAAAGTTCTTCTTTTTTTGCAACAGTCCTCTTTAAGCATGTGGATTGCCTGTCCTTGAGTCCACTCCTAATATAATTGTTTTAATACCTGATGGTGGATCACATGGTATAAAACATCTCCTAGAAAAACAGCAGCATAGAGGGATAATTCCCATTATACACTGAAATAGGCTGAAGGACATTGGTTGATAGTATTTCTATTAGATTTAGGAATGTGTGTGTGTGTGTGTGTGTGTGTCTGTGTGTGTACATATGCCTACTGTAGCCTGAATACCTGTATTTCCCCAAATTAATCTGATGAAATCTTAAGCCTGAAGTAGTAGAATTAAAAGTAGGGGTGCTTTGGAGATGATTGGATCATGGATAGTCTTCTGCTCTTATGAACGATGACAGCGGGAACTTATTTGCTTCTTCTACCATGAGAAGAAGAAAGAGAAGGTTCAGAATGTGAGAAAATGTGCCAGCCCTCGATAGATAACTGCCTGCATCCTCATCATGGAGTGCTCAGTCTCCAGAACTGTAGAAAGGAATTTCCATTCTGTATAAGCGCCCTACTTTGTATTTTGTTATTGCAGCCCAGATGAGACAAGACAATACCTGTATCTATCATCCACCTGGTAAAATATTTCAGAGAAAAAAGTCAACTATATGTAAGTGATTCTCTATTGTGCCCCTCCTAGGTATACATTTGATTCATAAGATCCCTTTTCAACCTCATGAGACAATTTTTCTTTTTGCATTTACTGGGTTACTCTCAGGTGTTTTTTTTTTTTTTCACAAATTCCTTTTTTTTGGTGTGCCAACATCAAACCAGATCTAACGGGAGCCAAAATAAACCTTTTCTCTTTCTCAAAAAACAAAAAAAAAGAACGTAGGGAAACTCAGAATAAGGGCATTATGTCATTATTCTTTTTTCTGTCACACCTTTCTGCATTATTCAAGATCAAAACAGTTGTGGATAAAGGAAATACAACTCAAATCACTGGAAATATAAAAGGAAAATTCATAGATTTTATGTTTAAAAATACTGACTTCACCTACTGCTGGGTTCCCAGACTCAAGTGGTGTCCTCCATCCTCAGCTCTATGTTCCCGCGCTGAGTGGACGAACGAATGAAAGGCTTCATTCTCTGTAGTTCCTTTCTTATACTCGTCCTTGCTCCTGAAGACATGCCATTGGTAACACGTAAAGCATTGCAGGCGACAGCTGCTGTCCGTAGGAATGGCAGTTAGCAGTGGATGACTAGAATGACAACGCAAATCCACAAGTATAAAATTTTTTTCTCAAATTTTTTTCGGTGCATTTCGCTTGCCACTATGTAGAAAAACAGTAGCTAGTTTGCAAAGAAATGTGCACTGTGTACAACCTTTTGATAAGCTGTCTGCACAGTTTACTTAGTCTAAATTGGGTTGGAAAACACTTTGCTTTCTGACTGCCTCCTTGCCATCCCTTCCAAATATCTCTATCAGCAGCTCTTCGTCAAGGCAGGTTTGCCTGCAGGAGATGTTTGGCAAAATCTGAAGACATTTTTCGTTGTCATAATTTGGGGAGAAGATGCTCTGGCATCTAGAAGTAGAGGCCAAACTTTCTACTAAATATCCTGCAATTCACAGAATGGCCCCACAACAAAGAATTTCTAGCTCAAAATGTCAACTGCAGATAAGCCCAGCTCTGTATGCCTGCATTTCTCCCCTGCACCCCACCAGGTATTTCTGACTCACTCTCCGTCTTGGTTACTTTTCTATAGTTGCTGGGAAAAAATGCCTGACTCCCAAAATTAAGGACAGAAAGGTATATTTAGCCTACAGTTTGTGGAGATTTCAGTCCATAGTCAGCTGCAAGGCAGAGCGGCACACAGCAGAGGACGATAATTCATGGCCGCAGAAAACAGTAAAACAGCAAGAACATAAAGGGAGGAGCAGCAGAGAGCAAGCTCTTTCCTTCCCTTATATCATATGAAAATTACCCACCCTGGGGCAGGTGTAGCACTCACATGCTTAATCCCAACACTGGACCATGGATCAATCATAAACTCTAGAAGCCCACCCCATGACTGTATGAGGCTTTGAGGGAACATGAAGGCATAAACCATGACAATCTCAGCACAATGTGGTTAACCGTTGGCTCTAGGTTCTTTCTAGAGACCATCCAAAAAACAGTAATTAGTCTGGAACCTTTTGATTACATGTGATATAGACCAGATTTCATCTCTCATAGCCAGCAAGGACCTCACTAATAAGAAGACAGCATGCCTCCATGGAGCTGAAGAACAGAAATACGCCGGCAGAAAAGAAACCTCTAGATACAGAGATACACCTGCCAACAGGCTTCCTCTGCGTCTCTCCACTTTTCCCTCTGTGTTGTCTCGATTTCCCACCTTCACTTCAGCCAAACCAGACCACACTTGCCATCTTACAGTTGCTGGAGGTAGTATTCTGGATGCCAATTCCCAAACTCCTTCCAAAACAGGATTTTGAAGAACCATGCTTAAACTGGATATCTGCTTTGGGATTGATCAACTATAAGAGGAACAGAGGGATGATCCCCAAAATCTCCCCCACACCTATGAGAATTGGAGACAGCTTTTGAAAGTAGGGAGTATTGGTCACCAGTCTCACAGATGTCTGCTCCATTAAGATAGAGGGAAATTGAACGTCTGAGTAAACGTTACATGTGCTTCCTCGTTCCCATGTTATACTTTGATTTTAAACATATTTGACTGTCTTGGGTAAAAATATTTCCCAGAAAGTTTTAGTGATTATACCTCAAAGTAAAACATTCCTGCTATCTTCCTCCCATGAACGAATGAGTGAAAAAAGATCTGAAAATTATAAAACATGAACATTTGACTGTTCTTAAATGATTTATTTACTTGGGCATGGTGATGTACATTGTAATCTTAAAAATCATGAAGCTGAGGGGAAAGGATTACCACAAGTTCAAGGCCAGTCTAGGATACCTATTGTATTGAGGGTCAACCTAAAATACATAGTGAAACCTTGTCACAAAATTCCCAAGCCAAGCCAAACCAAAACAAAAAGACTTATTTAATAAATTTTAATACCAAAGAAACTCAACTAATAACTTAGAAGTTTTAACTATTGGGTAAAAAAATAGTTGAAACAAATATAACAACACATCAATCAAAAAAGACAGTGCTTGTCTAGGACTAAAATTACAGGGTTTGCAATTGTTATACATTTCAGATTACCAGATATTTATCTTGAGTCAAAAGCATTTGTTTCTCTCAAAAGAATATTTTTCTTTGTCCATAATGCTCACTTCTTTAAAAGTTCCTTTTGTGTCTTTTGGAGAACAAAAATAAAGTTTTGCCCAGCCATACACGTGCAGCATATTACAAATTCTGAAACAGAACTTCAGGAGCAGCTGTAGAAAAATCTTCATCATGACTTCTCAATATAGACTGCAAGGTGCTATGAGCTTGGCTGCTACATGAGAAAGTAAAACCTCATATGACAAAAACTCTCTGAGCTATAGCAATTTCATATGTAAAGAACTATCTCAGACAAGTGTTGTGTTCCGTATACATTAATTCACATAGACAATACAGACATCCATGGCTGAAAGGAATTTCAAGATGAATCAATAGCTAGATGATAATTAGCTTAATAATAACTAATCATTACCATCGTGTTTCATTAAAAAGGAAAGACTCTAACCTGCTTATCACAATGCTGAAATAAGTGGCGGTGGTGGGAGGACCAATATATCAAGGTGAGGGTGAGCGATCATCTGAGAAACATCTAAATTTTGTCAAAATAATTGACTTAAACACAAGACATATTGCCAATATGGAGCAAGGAATTACACAGAAAAGATTTTGAAAAACAGCTTACACTTCTGTTACTTTTGTGCAGGGAGCTCAACATTTGTCCCCCTGGGCTTCAATTACTATCGACTCTACACAGAACTACATAATGCCTAATGGGTCCTTATTTCTAGGTTGTTCCATAGATTTAAATCCTTCCAAATTGATAAAACTCATCCATCCCAATTTCTTCATATGATAATGATGTTAGGAAGGCCTTCATATATAATTGAAGATATGTGATTATGCTTGTTTTTCAGTGTGTTCAGATGAATAATTAAATAAATAGCAAATGCACCATCAGTTCAAGTGAGAAATAAATGACAAAATATGTTACTGTGTGTGCAACTAATATATTTTTGGAGCAGGTACGTAATTTTTTAATTACGAGCTTACTTCGAAAGAGGCACAATAATGTACTCTGAAAAAGTGTAAAATTTTCAAATGCCACAAAACCATGCTGTTTGTTTTCTTTTTGCAAGAAGGATTTGTTTCCTCTGAAGCAAAAAGAAGGATTTGTTTCCTCTGAAGCACAGATTAATTTAAAAATGTAAATCTCAGTAGATATAGGCCCCAGAATATTTATGTATGTCTACCTGTGCCCATGTTATGTTTATATGTTCTAAATATTTACATATGTTTTCATCCTGGTACATTAAGGAAACTCCTCTCTGCCTTATGGATCCTCACGTGCCTGTGGTTAGTGTTGGGTGCACACAACATTCAGTCCATGTGGCTGGCTGAGGTAGACCCCGTGCTGTTTATGTGCAGTCGCGTCATGAGCTGGACACAGTGGTGCCCCCTCTGTGAAGCCGCAGTGTGGTGGATACTTGTTCCCCAACTCCCATGAGGACAGTGAGACTCCAGAACAGTTCACAGAGGACTCTGTTTAGCCAGGCACAGAGAGTGATTAAAGGCTGCCTACGTGACACAAGCAGCATCATTTCAAAGTTCCCTTACCTTAGACCTTCTTTAAGGTTCTTACAGGGAAAGCTAGATGTTTACGCATTTTCCAAAAAGCAGGATCTAAGTTTGAGCTGCTAAAAGTCATGCTTTTTTTTTTTTTTTTTGCTTTGTTTTGATTTATTTGCCTTTTTTGTCTATATAGGGAAAGCCTGAGTAAGAAAGATTCCAACATAAAGAAACAAGACTGTGGAGATTAAAGTGAGAAGACTCTGCCACTGAGCCCTTAGAACTAAGCGCACTTGAAATGTCAACTGGACTTTTATTTTATTATAAACAGAAATAAATCTGACACACGAGCTTAAATATCTCACTGTTTCTCTCATACGAGAAACCCAGAGCGACAATGAAGAAGAAATAAAAGATGGCTAATAAGCAGGAGGGAAATGAGTTCTTCTCCGCAGGGAAGGAGATGAAGCAATAAAGGGAGAGAAGAGCAGAAGAAAAGGTTTGGGGATGAAGAAAACCATAACGTGCCCCGTACATGTACTGACTCCACAGAAGGCTGTAAACATTGTGTTCTGCAAACATTTGCAAGAAACAAGCAATGGATTAAGGAATGGGTGAAGCAGGGAGGGAGGGAAGGAGGAGGGCATGAAGGAAGAAATTGAGATATGTTATGTATGTATCGCCTCCCCACAAGGAAAGTAAGCATTGTGTACTGCACACATGTACTAATAAACTAAAATTTTAAAAAAGGAAACAAATCCCTTTTGTTGCCTAAGCTCCCATAGCTCAATTTGAACTTGTATAACATGGCAGCCAGAGTCCCACTGAGTACAATTACCAGTTAAGATGATGAATACATTGATTTCTATAAAATACATTCAATGAGATGTATAGAGGGATTTAATACATTCCTCAAAGTAGTTTAAGGGGAACAGAAACAAAGTAGTTTAAGGGGAACAGAAACACTTCTCATTTTGTCTACTTTATGCTATTCTCTCAAAAAATATGTTTTGGACACCTACTATGCTTCTGACACTGTTGTTACTGCAGACACAGGGAGGAACATCATCTTGTCAGCTTGCTTTGTAAACTCATTGTAGTGGGCCCATGTACTGCTCAGATTGTCCTGCAGTAGAACCATTTCCTTGACTGTCAAGAATTTTATCCACTAAGGGTCCAGACCTCAATCCCTCTGCAGGAGTTGCCTTTGTCCTAAGGAATTTGTCTGTTGGGAGTAATCATCCACAATACAGTGGGCACCAGTGATGGGTTGATGGAGGGGTGCCTGTCTCATTTAGTACTTTCTGGCAGTCCTCACTATCTATGCCACAACACAGAGGAAGCCTGAAGATTCTAATAGCACCAAACCCTATCTGTGCAGTACTGTTTCTCCTACATGCCCTGGTCTAAAGAACCAAAATCAATCTGTACATCCACATTTTAGGTCTTGGTGTCCCCTTTGTATCATTGCCCTTGCACTTGGAGACCATTATTGGACACTTTTTAAGTATTTCTTGAACATAAGCCCTTAGATACTTAGTCAGTCTGATAACCCAGATGGCTATTCTGTGACTAAGGGCCAGACAGTGCATACAATGTGGATATGCTGGACAAAGGGGTAATTCACATCCAAGGCAAGAAGGAGGCAGATGACATGACATTTCATCACACTGCTCAAAACAGCATTCAATCTGAAACTTATGAATGGTTTATTCTTAGAATTTTCCACTTAATATTTTCAGACTGCAGGTGGCCATGGATAACTGAAGCCACAGAAAAGAAAGCAAAACCATGGGGAAGTCAGCTTCTGCACTCTGAATGGCAGCCTGCCCTCTAGATCGCTTTTCTGAGACAGCTGGCCACTCGGATGTATTACATCATCGCTGCAGGTTGTGCTCTGCCTAGCCGGCTACTCCCACACCTCACAAGAATTGTGTCCAAAACTTATCTGCTGCCAAAGCTATCTGAGTTCCAAGGAGTCTGACCTACCTCACACATTTTACTATTATTAGATATTTTATGTAATAGATACTACATTAAGAAAGTTTTTATTTATTCCAGAATAACCCAAACAAAATCTGGATGAAGTAGAAATCAAATGAGAAAGGTCAAACTGTACAATTTCTATAAGTACAGTTTTTGTGAACTTAAGAGATTTCTTACCAAGACTGCATAATAACTAATGCTAAAAGAATATGTTCTTTGTTGTTGCGGCAGCACTAATGCCACCATCATTTTTTTCTTTTGATTATATTATATTAAGAATTTCTTTTCATTGAGCATGTCCTGGATGCATTTCTCTCATTGCCGAGACAAAATACTGGGTGCCTAAAATTAAGGAACGAAGGGGCTGGGGATACAGCTCAGTGGAATAAGTGCCTGCCTAGCAGGCGCAGGGTCCTGAGTTCGATCCCCAGTACCGCCAAATAAATAAATAAATAAAATAAAATAAAATTAAGGAACGAAAGGTTTATTTTGCTCACAGTCTGTGGAGGTTTCAGTCCTTACTCAGCTGGCTCCAACACAAGGTGGCACATGGCCGAGGGCAACAGTTCACACTGGTGGGAAACAGCAAAAACAACACGAGGAAACAGAAAGGAGCAACGCGTGCGAGCCTCTTTCCTCCCTTGTACTGCATGCAGGCTGCCCGCCCAGGGGCAGGTGTAGCACTCACACCCATGATCCCAGCTCTGGACCATGAATCTATCATAAATTCCAGAAGCCCACCCCAGGACCGTATGAGGCCATCTAGACACAAACCATAACAGAGCGTTATCAAAAAGAAACAGAATAGAAACTATAACCTAGTAGAAAATATTTCAAATCATATAAGTAATGAAAGTTTACACTCCAGGAAAGTAATATCTCCACGTTAATAATTTTTAAAAATCAAATAATTCAACAAAAATACCAAAAATAATGGATTAGTCACTTTATGGCACAGAGAAAGTTTAACGTTAAGCATTCATTGGAAAAGATGTTTAACTTTGCTAGGTCTCAGAAAAATATACGTAAAAACTAACACTTGATAATGAGTTACTAGCTACATGGACAGCATTCAAGATTTGTGAAAATTCTTAATTTGGTAAAGATATGCTGCAATGAGAATTCTAATGAATGCCTACTAGAAATGTTAGTTGCTGTAAGCACTTTGGAAAAATAATTTGGCATCATTTTGCAATGTTGGACATGAAAATATTCTACATTCTACCCATTTATTCCTTGATTTACACTAGAGAAGTTTTTGTACAAGCGCTTTAAGAGATATAGAAATTGTCCATAATAGAAAAGGCTACAAATAATGAAAATTTTCACAAACTGAAAAGGTTTATAAACAGTGGTAGTCACACCAAAAGGCCACACAACTGCAAAAAATGAATTACTTTCAGCTACATAAAATAATATGGGTGAATTTCAGAAACATGTTGAATGAAAAAATGTAGGGTATTCTCCTAAAACTTCAAAACAAGAAAATCTAAACATATTGTTTAAGAACACTTACATATGTAATAAGGCTGTTTCTTAAAAAAAAAAAAGCCAGGGAGTAACATAAGAGCCAGGATTGTGGCAACTTTTGGTAAAGTCAGGGTTCGCATTGTGATGAAAATACAATAATAATGTGATCATCAATAATAAAACATTTAGTTATTAAGTTGGAATTTGATGTTCACAATATCTCTTATTATGCTTCATATATATATATTCTATGTATGTATGTTTTTAAAAGAGAATCGTCTATATAATTTGAGTACTAGTTCAAACACACGAACAAAAAATACTATAAGATTAGGGCAATTTAAAGTCTGACTAAATCTTTTTTTTTTTTTTTTTTTTATTTTAGAAACATAAAAGTACAAAAACATATTGACAAACAGACACCCATTATCATAGAAAATAGTACAATCACAACTAATCTATAGACAAGGTGATATGGTCTCAACAGTAGTTGTTGCTTTATCCATTGATATCTTCGAATTGTAGATGTATGGACCCATATACAGACATGGAAATTTAGTCAGAC
>PVLD010018791.1:0-16209 GCA_004027595.1 Dinomys branickii
GAAAATTAATGATTTGCTTCATAGTGTGAGACAGATGCAGATCATGAATAAAAGCAATTGTAATGAGTAGTAAATGGGTATCTTTAAAATTTCAAATCAGACACCTTTTATATTCCCTTTCCTGAATATGTTAATTGATTTCTGTCAATAAAATTTTTGTATTTTAAGATTAAAAAAATAAATAAATAAATAAATAAAAATAAAACTTCAGATAACGAGTTTTTGCTGGACGTAGGCAGTAGTGTCAGACCTCAGAACTACCACTAGACCAGTGATGCTGAACCTTTTAGAAACCAAGTGTCCAGACTGCAATCCCAAACCCACTTATTTATCACAACGTGCCGATACTTCCCCTACACTGCAGATATCCAGGCTGCTGAAACGATACTAGGGTGACTTCGTGTGCAAGAGAGAGGGTGCTGCATGACTGCTGTGGCCTGCATGCCTTAGGTTGGCCCTCACTGCACCAGACGAGCTACTCTCATCTTTTGGACCACCCCACGGATGATTTCACCCTCCAGACCTGGGCTCCCTTAGTGGAATACAGGACCTGTTAAATTTGTGCTCTGACCCTCAGCCTCCCGAGGAATCCCAGGCAATCTCTATTTAGCAAACTCGCTTTTCAAGCCTGTGTTTCAAATGTTCTATCACCTTGTCTCTGTGGCAGAGTAACCCCTTCAGTTCTGAAGCAAAATTCTCCTCCTGGGTGTTGGACTCTTCTTTAATAAGGTGGGTGTTTGGATAGTCATCTCTTTTACATTGCATTGAAGAGCCTCTCGGAGAAGAACTCACAACATTGGCTGGCCGGGGGTCAGTCATGTCAGTTGGTCTGGGCTGCTCCGCCCAGGCTGTGTAGAGGCATGCTTTGCTTTTGGTGACGTTGGTGGCCAGAGGCAAGACATACAGGCCTCTCTTTCATACTCTGAGTTGCCCCAGGCTGAGAGTGCAAGGCTTCTGGCAGGAGCAGTGCCTGGCAGTGGGTCACTCATGTGGGTCAGTCCTGGGATGGAGCCTCACCATCAATTTAACCTTATTCATAACACTCAACTTAACCTGCTGCAACCCTAAATTTAAACCGAATCCAAATCTTGAAATAACTGTAACCCTCACCATAAATGTAACCCTAACCATAGGTGAAGCTGAGACATAGTACTACCCTTCACCCTAATCACACCCTTTGCCCTATCCTTAAGTTTAGTCCTAATCCTAACCTGAAATATAACCCTAACATGAGTGGGACCCTAACCAAAGGCCTAGCCCTAACATCAGCTTGAGAATTAGCCATTTCACTGAGCCTAACCCTAAAACTAACTCTAAACATAAATAAAGCTAACCCTAATACTGCTAGATACCTAACCCTAAACATAAACCTAAGCCTAACCATCCAGGAAACCTAGCCTTAGCATAGCCCAACACCCATCATAAGCTCTAAATCTAGCCCTAGACCTAGACTTAGCTCTAACACTAAACCTACCATAACCAAAACACTAATTTTGGTGGGTCACTAGTCTAATACCTACACTAGGTAATGGCCCTAGTCCTAGTACTACCACTAGGACCAAATATAATCCTAAACATACCTTAAACACAACTTTGCTGGAAATCTAATGGTAATTCTAAACCTCACTGTAACCTCAATGCTAATGATGCTGGAAGACTAACCTTAGGCCTAGACTTAACCTGATCCTAACACTAAAGCTCACTTTAATCGTAACCCTAAACTTAAACCTAAAACTAACCCAAACCCTGGGGAGTCCCAAACCTAGCCATGACCTTAACCCTAAACCTGCCACTACCGTATCCCTGTCCTATCCATACCTTAGGGGAACTCTAATGCCAAATATAAATATAATCCTAACTCTAAGCTAACACCTAACACTACCCTAACCCAAGCTTTAGCTCTGACACTAATCCTAACCCTAGCCCTAGAACTATCTCTACACCTAAAACTAGCACTACCACCAATCCTACATCTAACCCTAGCCTAACCAGGAGGGAAACCTACCTCTATCCCTATTCCTATTACTACCCTCAGCGCTAACCCTAAACATTGCCTTGGTTGAGTCTTTGCTCTAACAGTAACCCTAACACTAACACTAAACAAACCCTAACTCTAACCTTAGTGAGAGACTCACTATACCACAGCACGAACACTACCATCACACTAAGTCGGTGGAACAGGAATCCTAGGACTAGCTTTACCCAAGACCAAACCCTAACCCAGAATAAGTTAACCCTAACAGTAACCTTGTCCATACAAACCCAAAGTTTAACCTTAAGTCAGGGGCAACAATGGCAAACCTTTTAGGTAGAAGTAACCAAATTGCAACTTAAAACTCACCTATTTATCCTAAAGTGCCAAGCACCACAATTAATCCTCAGTACTGAGGTTTTAATTTAGAAAAACAAATCATACATCAAGAAGTTGTGTGTTAAATGAAAAACAAATAGCACGCATGCCATAGGTTTGCCAACACTGCCCTAAGGGAAAATCAACTGTACCCGAACCACAACTATAGCCATAAACATTGTGTATGCCTCTAGCTGCAGAGCTAGCTCTAGCCCAAGTCCTACCCATAGACCCAACCCTAGTCCTAAACATAACCCTACAGCTAATCCTCATAGAACGCTATATGTAACACTAAAACTATACCTCAGTCTAGTTGAACCCTAACCTTAGCCCCAACACTAGTCCAGCACTAGGCCTAAAAATAACCCAGCACAAAACCTGGTAGAACCTTACCACTAAAGCTAAACCTAAACCTAACCTTAAACATAGCGGAATTCAAACATATCCCCTAGCCCCAGGCCAACCCTAGACCTAATGCTAACCTAAACCACAACCTGAAATCTAAACCTAAACCGACACTTAACACTATCCCTATTGAAATCAAAACTCAAAAACTACCATTAAATCTAACCATAAATATTTAACTACCATTAAATCTAACCCTAGCTTTGGCTCTGACCTAGTCCTGTCTCTAGCCCTACCCCTAGCCCTAAGCACTAACCCTAAGACTAAACCTACACCTAACCCTAACAGTAATCCAGGCTCTAACCCTCACTCTAACCCTAAACTTTATCATTACCCTAACTCTTGTGGAACACCAAACCTCACACTAAACCTAACCTTATCCCTAATGCCAACCCCAACTCTAACACTAATCCTGACCATAATGGAATCGTAAAACTAACTCCAACTCTGAGACTAACCCTAACCCTAAACCTTCTCCTGACAGAAGAATACAACTAGTTCCGGCCCTAGTCATAGCCCCTGCAATGATCCATATATTAGACTTAGACCTAGACCTAGCACTAAGCTTGTCACTAAAGCCAACACTAAACATAATACTAACATTAACCTTGGTGGAACCCTCATCCTGAGCCTTAATATAATGCTAAACCCCTAAATCTCACACTGACCTTAATTCTAACCCTAACTCTAAAGCTACCCCTACCCTAATTTTAACCTTGGTGGAATTCTAACCCTAAGCCTAATCCTAACCATAACCCAAAACCAAACACTAAGCCTCAATCTAACCTAACTCTAGTTCGAGCCCTACCCCATCACTAACCCAAACCCTAACCCTAGCATTAACTCTAACCCTAAACTTAAATGTACCCCACACATGCTGGAACTCTAGACCTGCCCCTGAATTATTACTAGTCCTAGCCCAGCACTAACTCTAAATGTAACTGTGGTGGAATCATAGCCCTAACGTAATGTGAACATTATCCTGAACACTGACCCAATGCTGACAGAAACGGAGGGCCACCCTTAGCCCTAGCCCTAGATCTAGCTCTAACCCTACCACTAGGCCTGCTATTAAACTATCCTTAAACCTACCCAGGCTGAGTGGCACCTGCCTGAAATTGTAGCACTTTGGAAGAAGACACAGGGGGACCATCACAAGTTCCAAGGCAGCCTGGGCTACATAATCAGTTACATGACAGCCTGAATTACAGATTGAGAAATGGTCTCAAAACAGTATTAAACCTGATCCTAATTCTCATCCTGGTGGAAACCTAAACCTAACCCTAACCCTACCACTAACATTACCCATAACATATCCCTAAACCTTAAGCTATCACTAACCCTCCACATAACCATTACTCTAACCTGCTAGAAACCTAAACCTAACCCTAGCCAGAAATCTAAACTTCAGACTACCACTATCACTACACTAAAGCTAACCCCAGTGGAACTCTAACCTCACCTGTGATCCTAACTCTGTTACTAACACTAGCACTAACACTAACACAGCCCAATCTTAGCCTTGTCTCTAACACTTGTCCTAGGCCAGGTCCTATGCCTGACCAAACATTACCTTGGCACTCATACCACCCACCTCTGCCTAATCCTCCCCTAAACATAGGGAACCCTAGACCTACCCCATCACCACTACTGACTTTACCCTGTCCCTAAATATAATTCTGGCAGAATCATAACTTAAATACTAATCTTAACCTTAAATGAAATACTGTTTTGAAACCTAACTATAACACTAGCCATAAAACATAATAATCCTAACTCTCACAAGACTCAAGGGCTATTCTTATCCCTATCCCTGTCTGAAGTCCTACCCCTAAAGCAGACCCTAAACCTAAGCCTAGCTCTAACCCTAGGACTACCTTCAAAACTAACCCTAAACCTACTGATAACACTACCCTGGTAAAATGCCGACCTTGACCCTTACCTTAAGCTTCACACTAACCCTCACACTAGCCACCCTCACCCTCACCCTCACCCTCATCCTCAACCTCACCTTCACCCTACACATGCTGGAATACCAAACATCACAATGAAAGTTCTAACCCTAACATGAACCCATCCTTACTCTAACCCAAACACTGGAGTAATTCTAAACCTAGAGCCAACTCTAGCCCTAGCCCTAATTATGAGCCTAAACTTGGCCTCAACCCAAACACTAGTCCTAGCCCTAGTCTTACCACAGGCCCAGAAGCTGGCCACTCTGGTGAACAAGTGATCTCCCATACCTCTGCAAACAAGCAGGACTTTCCTGGATCTTGCTGCACCCCGAAGAAGTGCACTTCACTAATGGAAGTGGCTTTGTCTAGGAAGGACATAGAAGGCAGGTTATGCAGTTGCCAGTCCGCAACAGGTCACTGACGACAAACCCCTTCCACAAACCCCTTTTTGAGGGAGCCTTCCTCAAAAACCAGAACTTTTACAGTTCTACCTTGGGCACTGATATTTTATAAAGCGAAACACTAAATATCTATACACACTCCAAATATGCTGCTTGGTGCTGCATGTTCTTGCAGCCTTCTGGAAAGAAAGGGGCTTGCTAACTGATAAGCACTCATCTACACAGCACAGAGAGGAAACTCTACACTCCTAGAGGCAGTCTGTCTTCCCAAACAGGTCACTGTCGTGCATTATAAAGGACACCAAGGAGGCATGTCCCAAGTCTCTTGAGGAATCAAAAGGCTGACAAGGAGGCAAAAGGGCAGCCTTACACTGCCTCAAAATCTTAGCCCTATTCCCAGCTCCCAATGAGCCATCAAAACCAGTCCATTATTCCCAGGGAGAAAAAGGGCCCTCAGGACATGTAGGAACTTAAAAGGGACTCTGGTGGAGTTTAGAAAACAGAGTGGTCTTTCCTCGAGGGATACAGTGGAAGACTGTAAAACCACTGACGGTTCTTTCTGTATGGAAAGAAAAGCTACAGTGGAAATGGCCACTCAGATTTTCACAGGACAAGGCTTAACAGCAACCAGGTGACAGGTCTGAAAAACTTGCCCACACTCTCACTAAAACAACTCTGCCAAGCCCATAGCACCTCCTTTGTTAGAACCAGTACTAAGGAGAAGCACATAACTTGGGAAGACTCGGAAACCAGATTTCACCCACAGGCCATCACATGAGGGATTTGGACAAACGTACAGGTCCCAGTTCATGCCTTGCAGGTTGGATCGAAGCTTTCTCTACCCATTCAGAAAACGTTACAGAGGTAGTCAAGGCGCTCCTCAGAGAAACATTCCCCGGTTTGGATTTCCCGGTCCCTTCCGAGCGGCAATAGGCCTTCTTTCGCCTCTCAAATAACTCAGGGGGTTGCTATGGCTTTTGGAATAAACCTCCTTCTCCATTCTACAAGGTAACCTCAGCGGTTTAGAAAGGTCAAAAGAGCCAGCCAGGCCCTAAAGTGGGCTCTGGCAAAACTCTGCCAAGAAACATCTCAGACTTGTCTCTGATTATTGCCAGTGGCTCTCATGAGGGTTCTAAACCCCCAAAATGGGGCAAAACATGAGACTGTTTGAAATGTTATAGGGAGGTCCTTACTATCTTTGAATACGATAACACACTCAGAGACCACAAGATTCCTATGATGTCTTCTTCATTTAGGTCAAGGACAACAGGTTATCCAAGTGTATGGATGGCCAGATCCTTGCCCAGAGGGATACCGGAGCGCTTAGAAAACAACTGTGCATTAAAACTTGGAAAGAAGAAACTCCTGCAGAGCAATTAAAATCAATAAGGAAAAAGATAAAATAAAACCAAAGAAAAAGGACCCCTTTGTGTTGACAATTTCCCAACACAGGGCAGCAAAAGAGGAATAGATAGATACCTGGATTCAACTTTCTAGAATGAAGTGAGCCCCATTTGACCTGACTAAAGCAAAAGCCCAGAACCACCTGTGGAAACCCTAAGATTCCTTCTAAGAGCAACACTCCAGTACTGTTCTGAGTACGTAAATGGGATCTTGCAAAGTCCATAGCTCTTGGGCTCTCAGTAATGTATCAGACATCTTTCTTGGCCACACTTTGTCCTCCAAAGGAAGCATGGACTCTCACTTGGCCTTCATGTTTGGGCTCTACTCTCTCAACATACTAGCAAAGATACTTTCTTTCTCCCATTAAACGGCTCAACAATAACTAACTCTTCTCACTGTCTCTATCAACCCAGCCAGGGAGCTGCAACATCCAAACACAGTTGCGTGACACATGTTCCCCAACAGTTAGAACTTACAGACCCTTTCAGTACCTTTATGGCGCCTATAGGGCTAGAAGTACTTGTATAGAGATGAGCACATCCCCTCCCCTGACTACTCACAGAGAATCACGGGAATGTGTGGCTCTCAGGGAGAAGTGATGCAGGAGGTTAGGGCGCGTCACAGGGAGGCTAGGAAAGTAGGCGTGACCTGTTCAATGAGAAATCCCAGGAGGACGTGAAGGACTAGCTGGGGCCGTTCGTCTGACATGCTAATTACAAAATGTCGGCACAAATGTCGATAACAGTTCCCAAAGTCCTGCACCTGGATGTCCTGTAGAGAACCTGAGCATGTTTTGCACAGGATGACCTGAACCTGATGCCAGTGTGGGAAATATTTTTAAAAGAAGAACATAAACTGGAAAAGCATCTGCAATTGTGCTATCATGTCCCTGCATGGTCGCACACTCCTGCCCTGCAGAGTGCCCTTTCTGCTTTCCTCTACTTTTCGGTGGCCCAAACTCATTCCACAGAGATTCTGTTATTTTCCACTTTCGCTACTTCTTAGACATTGTTAGCATTTTTGCTTGGCTGTATCAATTTCTTACTCAGGAGAGAAAGAACCTGTAACCACCTCCAGAAGACTCCAGGGTAACAAAACCAAGGACCAGAGCCATATGCTAACTCTAGTTCTATCCATAATCAAATCCTAGCCCAGTCTCAGGTGGAATTCTAGACCTAGCCCTACACTCACCCACACCTTTATTGCTAATGTTAACTGTAACCCTGCAGGAATTCTAACACTAATCGTATTGTAATACTAACCTTATTGTTCACTCCAATGCTAATTATGCAGCTAACCTAATCTAAAACCATGTTAACCCTAAACCTGGAGAAATCCTAAACATAAACCTCACACTAATTCTGAGCCTAATCCTAACCCTAGTGCAACTCAAACCCGAGCAGTAGTCCTAGCCTTAGGCCTCACCTAAACCTAAACTTAAATTAACCTAAACTCAAATACTTGTGGACTAGTCATAAACAGTAGCACTAATGATAGTGATAGCCCTGATGGAATCCTATTGGTAAAGCTACAAGCCCCAAATGAACCGAGTGGAACCCTAGATTTAGGATAGATCTAGCCCAACCATATCCCTAACCATAACCCTACTCAAAGTCTCACCTCAGCCCTGGGGAAACTGGAGCCAATCTCTATCTATAGCCCAAAAACTAATGCTAAAACAAGCCTAACACTGTCTCTATCCATAATCCTAACTCTGGTGTAACACCTAAGCTAAAACTGACATTAACTCAAATGTTGATCATAAGCTTCGACAAAACCCTAAGCCTAGTGCACTCATAACACTAACAGTAACAATAGTCCTCACTGCAACCCTAACCCTGGTGGAACCATAACACTAACCCTGACCACAATCTTGGCACTAACACAAAACTTAATGGTAACCATAACACTGGTTTAATGCTACCCTGGATCTAGCTGAGCCCTAGCGCTCGCTCTAGTGCCGGGCCTAACTTGAGCCCTAACCCAAAACTTAGTGATAGCCCTGGACAAAACCAACCTCTCACCCTAACCCCATCTCAGGTGGATCCCTAGCCCTACTGCCAACCATAGCCCCACAGATTTGGTCCTAACTACACCTAATCTACACAATACACCTAAGCATAAACCTAACCATTGGAATCCTAGTTCCATAGCACTATCACCAGACCCTGTAGTACTACTAGCTCTAACCTTGAATCTAGACCTAACCCTAACGTGTGTAGAAATTGGTCCATAGACATAGACTCAGGAAAAGCCATATACCTAGTCCTAGGCCTAAACACAGCCCTAACCTATATCCTGACCTTGGTGTAACCATAAACCCAACTCAAACTCTCAACCTCACCTTCAACCTCACTCTGACCCAACCCTAACAGTACCCATAAACACAATTATCACCTCAGCAAAAGCCCTAGCCTAGCATGGGCCCTATCTCTACTCTAGCCCTAGCTATTTTTCCAGGTATAACACTGATCCTACACCTAGAAAGAGAGTAAACACAAACCATAACACTAACACTAGATCTAACTCCAGCCCTAGCTCTACATATACAAATAACCCTAATCCTAAATTTAGCCATAAAACCAAACAAAGGCTAACTTTATCATAGCCTGGCCCTAGCACTAACCATAAGCCTATCCCTAAACTAACCCTAAACATAACCCTAAGCCCAGCCTTGATCCTAACAGGAAATCTACCCCTAACCCTATCCATACCCACACTTCATCTCATCCCTAACCCCAACCTTATACTGGGACCGTAACCCTAGCCCTAGCAACTCCCCAGCCCTACATAGCCCATATGTATACAGAAACCTAACCCTAAGTCTTACCCTACCTTAACTGTACCCCTAGCTGATTCCTTAATCCTAACTCAAACCCTAAGAGGAACACCAACTGTAACACTCAACATTACCCAAACCCTAATGCTGATATCATGAAAGCCTTATGCTTATGTCTAGCCCTTTGCTAGCACTAGCTCCATCCCCAACCCCAATGCTAATCCTGGTTGGACCCTAGCCCTAGACATAGACCTTCCCTGAAGCAAAGTCCTAGCCATAGCCTAACCCAGGTCCTAGCGCTAGTCCTAAACCTAGCCTTAGCCCTATCCTTAATATGAAAATTACCTCTAGACCTAAACCAAGCCCTAGCCCTAAAATTAAACTTAACCCTAAATCTCACCTGATCCTTAACACTGCTAGAACCCTAACCAAAAAAGTGAACCTAGACATGCATGTACACCTAAACTTACCCATGAACCTAAAGCTCAACCTCCACCTAAACTGCAACCTAAACATAAACCTATCCCTAACTTAAATACAACTGTGAAACTTACCCTAACCATGGTGAAAACTTCAACCTAACCCTAATTAAATCTTTACCCTTGCCCAAGTCTTAGCCATTATGTTGCCATAGCCCTAGCCCTATCACTAACCTAATGCTAGCACAAATCCTAAGTCAAAACCTAAGCATGGGGGACATGATGGCTTCTATCCAGATGTCCCCCAGAGCCTCCTGTGCTCACTGGTGCTAGCACTAACACTAAGCATGACGGGACTTTAACCCTGAACCTACCCCTAACCCTTATCCATAAACCCTAACCCTAACCATAAGCTTAGGCTGACCTAACCCTGGCCCTAAATCTTCCACTACTGCTGTCCCTATCAGTTTGACCTCATCTTCAACCTTACCCTAATCACACTGGAACCATAATCCCTAGCGCTATATTGCCTACACACATATCCCTAGACTGTGCCCTAGACTTATCGCTAAACCTGACCTTAAAACTATCCCCAACTCTAACATTAAAACTAGTGTTAGCCGTGATTCTGCTAGAACTCTACCCTTAAAACTATTCCTAGTCCTAACCCTAACTCTAAACCACATAAAAACATACGTTTAACATTATCTCTACCTACTCCCTGCAAATAAACTTAAACCTGACTGTCTTGGAGTCCTACACCTAAACATAAAACTAAACCTAAATCTAACTCTAAACCTAAACACAGCCTTAGACCTAGATCTAACAGTATCACTGAACATAACCATAAAACTGAGAAAATCTAAACTGAATCCAAACACTAGTACTTGCCATAGCTTTAGCAATAAACCTAAACATATCCTAATCCTAGCCCTAGCCCTAGCCCTACCCTAACCCTAATCCTGAGCTTGATGTAACCATAAACCTACATAGAACTCTAATCCTCACATTCACCCTCACCCTAACCAAACCCTCACATTAGCCATACACAAAACAATAACCTCCATAAAAACCCTAGCCTTAGCATGAGCCCTCTCTCTAGCCCTCACCCTAGATCCTTCTCTAACTACAACCCTGACCGTAGACTTACACAGAATTAGTTAACAGTAGCTCTAAATCCAGCCCTACCTAGCCCTACATATAAACCTAAATGCAGGAAGGCGTGGTGGTGCACACCTGTAATCCCACCACTCCGGAGTCTGAGGCAGAAGGATCCTTGTGAGTTCATGACCAGCCTGGGTTATAAAGTGAGTTCAAGGCCAGCCTGAACTACATCACAAGACCCTGTCTCAAAATGACAGAAAAATTAAAAATTAAAAAAATAAAAACCTAAACCTAAGGCTAAATCCAAGCCTAACCCAATCATACCTTGGACCTGACCCTAATCATGAGCCTATAGCTAAACCTAACCCTAACTATAACCCTAGGACTCACCCTAATCCTATCCATAAACCTAACGCTAACCTTACCAAACCCCTAGCCCTCAATCTATCCCAAACCCTAATCCCTTCCCTGTCCTTTACCCTACCGTTTGCACAATCCACACCCCTCACATAGGCATAAATCTATACATAAATCTTACCCAAATTCTTACCCTGCCCTGACTCTAGCCTTAGCCCATGCACTAATCCCAACCCAAACACCAACACTAACTGGAACTATAACCATGACCGTAAACATGATCCAAACACTGAGCCTGTTATAATCAAAGCCCTATACCTATTTTTAGCCCTTTGCTAGCCCTAGTACATCCCTGTACCTACCAAAACCTTGGCAGAACCCTAGCCCTAGTGACCAACCTTCCTCTAAGCAAATGCACAGCCTTAGTCATCAGCCTAGCGTGAGCACTTACTCAGGTCCTGGACCTGGCCCTAACCCAAGCCTTAACAGTATCCCTAATGTGAAACTTAGCCCTAGACTTAAACCTAGCCCTGGAACTAAAATGAAACATAACCCTTGAACTCAACCTATACCAAACACTGGTAGAACCCTAGGCCAATCCTAAATGAAAACCTGAACCGAAGCCTCCTCCTACACCTACACTTAAACCTATCCCAAACTTGAACAGAACTGTGAAACTTACCTTAGAACCTATCTCTGACACAAAGAAACCTTCAGCATAACCCAAGTCTCAGCCATTGTGAAGCCCTAGACTTAGGTCTATCACTAACCCTAGCCCTAGCACGAATCCTAAGTCTGAACCTGCACCTAAGCCCAAGCATGGTGGATGCGATGGCTTCTCTCTAGATGCCTCACATAGCCTCCTGCGCTCGCACACAGGGGAAGGGAGGCTCACTGTTGTTGCTTCCTGTCTGCCCTGCCATGAACTGTTTCTCCTCTGCCATGGTCCTCCACTGGGCTGTCCTGCCTGGGAGGCAGCTGACTACGGACTGAAACCTCTACAAACTGTGAGCTAAAATGAACCTTTCATCCTTTAAATTAGGGTGTTGGATATTGGGTCTCAGAAATGAGAAAAATAACAAAGACAGTGGGATCTTAGCACTAGTCCAGCCCGAAATTGAACCATGACTATAACCCTCAAAGCAAAGCTAGCTCTAACCCTAAGCATGGAGGAACCCTAACCCGAAAGGAAGCCTGACTCTAAATCTTAAACCCTAACCCTAACCATGAGCCTAAGATGACCTAACCCTGGCCATAAAACTTGCACTGCAGCAATCTCTGTCTACCTGTCCTTACCCTAAGCATTCTGCAAAATTAAGACCTAACCCTTTGCTGGCCATACCTCTGGCCCTAGCCCTTCCCCTAGATCTCTCACTAAAGCTGACCTTAACCCTCTCTCTAGCGCTAACAATCAAACAAACCCTCAACATAACCCTACAGGAACTCTACCCCTAATCTTCTTCCCAGCTTTAATCCTACCAGTAAGGTAGATTGAACACTAACTTTAACCCTGACCTTTTCCAATTCCTCAAAGACCCTATTTCTGTCCCTGAACCCTATACTTCAACATTAAACTAAACCTAACTCTAAAGTTATGCCTAAACATAGCCTTAGACCCAGACCTAACAGGAACACCGATGATAATGCTAAACCTCAGAAACCCTAGTACTACCTCAAGAACTACAGCTAGCCATAGCTTTGGCACTATCTGGAAACATAACGCTAATCTTAAAGCTAACATTAACAATAACTCTGGTGTAGCCCTAAGCATAGGTGAAGCACTACACCTATTCTGGGCCAGAGACCTAACTCTAGCCCTAACCCTAACATAAAACATAAACATGGAACAGCACTAAACCTGATCCTAACTCTAACCCTAATCCTAACCCTAACCCTAAACCCAGCAGCCCCATTAAGTGTGCCACGCTTCACCTCTGGTCATCTGTCTGACTCACCACATAAATCTATATCCTGTAATCATTGTCTATACACGAGTTTTGGTTTCTTTTCCGGAAGGGACTAGATCTTCAGTGAAATAATATTTCTAAAGATTCCCTGGAAAATGCTTTTGTAATGGAATAGTGAAGACATGCTGAGCAAATGTACTACCACTGTGTCCTAGGCAGAAATGCTGGGCAGTCAGACAGGGCAGCCCCTTGAGGGAGTCGGAGCAAAGATGAGAATACATTACCACTGCAGCAGGAGGCACATCTGAGTTTTTTCTATTAAAAAGGCCACACATTTATGTTAAGAATTCAACAGCAAACTTCTGTTACATCTTTGTGGAAAAAACAGACTGAGGGCTTTTGGCTAGTTCGCAAATTTGCTAAGGGAAATACGCCAGTTTTTAGTATAACTAGAAAAAATTTCACTAAAACATACATTTTCTTCTTTTACTTTCCCCTTTCCCTGCCTCCTTTCCCACATCCCACTTTCTCTCCCCTTTGAGCAGTTTCTCCCCATCTCCAAATATCTATTGTACATTTTGATTCTTATTTACTCTTTCAGCTTCTTACGCTAGGGAGACAGCACCATGTTCACACACGTGAGTCGGATTTATTCAACTTCTGAGTGTGGTCTCCAGTTGCATCCATTCACCTATAAAAGTCTCAAGTTTATCCTTCTTTACAGCTGAATAGTACTCCATTGTATAAAAATAACCACATTGTAAAAAATCCATTCCTTGGTTGATGGGCATTTAGGTTGTTTCCAAGATTTAGCTGTGACAAATTGTGCTGCTGTAAACGTGGGTGCACATATGTCACTGTGCTATGATGTTTTTAATTCTTCTGGGAAGATACCCACAGGGGGAATAGGTGCGTTGAATGGGACTTCTAATACTACTTTTAAAGGAATCTTCACACTGATTTTGTCTTGGTAACTTCTCTTTCGTTGCTGAGACAAAATAACCAACACCCAAAATGAAGGAAGGAAAGGTTTATTTAGCTTACAGTTTGTGGAGGTTTCAGTCCTTACTTGGCTACTTCGGAGGCAGAGTGGCACATGGCAGAGGGCAAACTTCATGGCAGCAGAGCACAGCATAAACAACTAGAGCAAAAGGGATGAATGGCTGCAAGCAGCCTCTTCTCTTCCCTTACATTATGAACAGCCACCCCCACCCAGGGGGCATGTAGCTCTCACACAATCTCCATGCCTTCCTTTTCCACAGGCTCAGGATGTGTACAAAGTAAGCACCCCAGCTTCCTGCTGAATCACTCAGCCAGACCTCTAGACTCCCCAAGGTGACACACTGTATCAACCATAACAGATTTCCACAGTGGTTTCACCAGTCTACACTCCCACCAGCAGTGGAGAAATGTTCCTTTTTCCCCACGGCCCCTCCAGCATTGATTATTGGTTGAGTTCTTGATGATAGCCTTTCTCTCTGGGGTGAGATGGAATCTCAGTGTTGTTTTAAGTTGCATCTCTTAATGACCAGATGTTGAACATTTTTTCATGTAAAAGAATATATTAAAAGTGAAAATGGAGAAAACAGAAAATAAAAGGGAAGACCCCCCCAAAAGAAAATCAGCAAGAGAAAATAAAATAATATAAACATTAGAAGACAGAGAAGAGAGAAATAGAGCAAGAAAAAATAAAAAAAGAATGACAAGAAAAAAATTTAGCCGGGTGTGGAGGGTCACATCTATAATAGAGCACTTGGGGGCTGAGGCAGAAGATTGCCATGAGCTCAAGGCCAGCCTGGGCTACACAGTGGGATCCTGTCTCAAAAAAATAAATAAATAAAAGACATACACGTGTATAGATGCAGACACAGTCTAATAAGAAACCAAAGGACCGTCTCTGTGCCCAGCGGCCAGGCATGCAGAGAGCAGCGGGCACCCACGCTGCCTTGGTCACTTTTCTCTCCTGGCTGAGACAGAATACCCAACATCCAAAATGAAGGAAGAAAAGGTTTATTTAGCTTAGAGTTTTTGGAGGTTTCAGTCCATACTTGGCTGGTTCTGAAGTGGAGTGGCACATGGCAGAGGGCAACAGTTTGTGGCGGCAGTGCACAGCAAAGCAACAAGCGCAAGAAGGATTGGCATCAGGAATGACAGCCAGCTGCCTCTTTCTCTCCCTTACAAACTGTCTGGCCTAGGGCGGGTATAGCTCTCACACCCATAATCCCAGCATTGCGTCATGGATCAGTCATAACCTCTAAAAGCCACTCCATAACTGCATAAGGATTTGGGGGGACACGCACACACAAAACATAACACATGCCCTGTGCCAATCTGCACCTCCCCCGTGCCTTCCTGGTCTGTGAGCCCCTCAGGGAACAGCAGCCCTGGGAGTCGTTTACCCTTTCCCCTCTCATCTTGCTGGTCAGGCTGCCAGCTGGAGTCGTCTGGAACCAGAGCTGCTTGGAGTGAATCAGCTTCCCTGCTCACCGCTACAAGGCAGCACGGAATGAGCATTTGCTCAGGAGGGATTCACTCAGCACACTCCCAGGGCCGGGCTGATGCCAAGCCTGCTGCCCCTCTGGGTCTGTAGTGCTCTTTGAGAAGCCCGCTCAGAGGGTGACAAACTGCCCCCGTGGAGAACGTGTAGCTGGTGCCGCACAATCCACTGCCCATAGCTGGCTTTCTGAGCCAAGTCCCAGCATGTAGTCCTGTGTAGTTGTTTGGTCTCCAAACCCACTTCGTCTGGCTGCCCACACACCAGTCTCAGAGTGAGAGTGGTCTCCGCTCTCCCGTATCTCTGAGCTGAGTGTCTTCGCATGTATTCTTCAGTGGGCCTGTTTCAGTGGCACCATGTTTGTGTCCTAAGAACACAGATAAATTCTTATTCTGTTTTCTTTCCACAACATGTAGTACATTATGTCCTATTCTACATTTTATATTTCTATTTAGCAACATATGCTACACCATTTTACAGTTCAAAATATTAACTTACATTCCTTTGACATTAAGATCAATGAGAAGAGGCAGGCCTGAGGAGAAAGAGAGTTGCAATTTTAAGGAGGTAGGAAGTTAGATTTAAAAGCTTGAAATAAAAACTGGTATTCAAGCACAGAACTATATCTCAGTTG
>PVLD010018791.1:16309-38188 GCA_004027595.1 Dinomys branickii
TTTTTTTTTTTTTTTTTTTTTTTTTTTTCTTTTTTTGCGGTACTGGGGATCGAACTCAGGACCCTGCGCTTGCTAGGCAAGCGCTTATTCCACTGAGCTATATCCCCAGCCCTCTTCTCAAATTTCAAATAGCCTCACTGACATATTTAGTGAGCTTGGATTTTTTCCCCATTTTTTGCATTCTTTCCATGGAGAACCTATGAGAACATGTAGAATACAATTTAATTGTGATATTTATATCTATGCTAGGTGAAATCAAAGCAGTACCTTTGTGGTGGTGCGTGGAGGTCCTACAGTTTGGGGACACGGCTTGCCGCAGGCTGGGAACTGAGGGGAGCCAGGGTCAGCAGGCCCTGCAGCAGGGGCAGGCCTACACAGGTGAACGTCAGCTGGGTTGGAAATTAGTCAGCAGGCTTCGTAGTCATCATTTTCACACTGCCTCAGTCTGTTCATATTCGGCCGACAGGGACCGCTCTTAAAAGCCAGAAGTAAACTGCTTAAATTCAGTCATTGTTGGGCGGGGTGAGGTTGAAATTGTAGGAAAGAGACTTGTCCAGAAGTTCCTGGGTGACGATCTGTCTTTTTGAGCTCTATCCTTGCGCGTAGGAGCTTATTTCTTTACCTACTCTCCGCTCGGAGGGAGGACAAAGGGGCAGGAGTCAATCAGCGATGAAGAGGCGGGCTGTATGAACTGGCCAATCAGATGGGCCATGGTAGGAGGGTTCTTCCGGTGTCATGGCGCTAAAGTACGAGTCTCGAGTGCGGTGCTCTGACCCCTTCCCCCAAGGTTGCTAGGACACCTTCTGTGACTTCTACTGGCTGCACCCTGAATGGGAAGGACTCTGGGAGCTCCTGGAGCTTCGCAATGGTAATGTTGTAGCGTAGAAACCGGGGATGGGATGGAATCGGGAGTAGATCTGGAAGAAAGTGGTCAGAACCAGCTATGGGGATCCACAGCCGCCCTGCTTAGCTGCAGACCCTGAGGTTCTCCTGGCCTTTGGTACTTTTGTACCTTTTTCCCTGTGCTGAGTCAGGGTTACTTTTGGGTTCCCTGCGTCTTGCCCCACTGTGACACCCCTAGCTCACAACGATGTCTTGGGTTTCCCGAGGAACAGGATCGTCTATACCCATTTGGGGAGAGTGGGGTGGGTGGTGTTGGAGAGACCCTGATTCAGGAATGGGTTGGAGCTGGGTGCAGCTGTAATGCGGTAGGTGCCTGGTCTCACACCTTTTAGTAGCAGACCTGGAGGTTCTGCCATTTATGTTTGTGATGATACAAGGTCCGGTGCACATAATCCATCTTTTCACATTGCTACCTTTTAATATTCACAGTGAATCCTAAATTTCCAGTATTTCTTCATATTGCCAAAGTCATAGTGTTGATATGTTCTATGAGAATAAAAGAAAGGTTTAATATTGAGGGTGCTGTGACTTAGGGACAGAGTGCTTGCCAAGCATGCAGTGAAATCCCGCGTTTCATGCTCAGCGACCCCCAAAATTATCACCTTAATCATTTATGTCAGACTCCTTGCAATGATAAAGAACAGAGCTCATTGTCTCACCACATTGTGGAATGAGGTCATAAACCAAAAACAGGATGCTGGAGAATTTTTATTGGAAATAAGAATAGCTTCTTGACTCCACGGAAGTGTCCTGAGCGGCCAAGTGGCTGCTCAATCCACAGCTAATTATAGATAATCAGAGTGCAGTAATTGCTCAATTGTTTCACGGCCGCCAATCACAGGTGACTGTATTTAAAATGACCATTTGGGACTCAGGCTCTTACACACTTTCTCTTACCAGGCAAGTTTTATAGAAAACTGAGACTTTAGAGAAAAACTGGTTATTTTACACTTTAAATTCCTGGGAACTCAGGAGCTTAGTGGGGGAGCGGCTGCAGCTGCCGGTAGTAGAGAGGGGCTGCGTTCCACGTTGCCTGAGGAAGTTTATTCTGGGTCCTCTGTCTGCAGTTCACTCTTCAGTACGGCTTTTTTCCCAACTCTATCTCAGGCCAATTTCCTTAGGAAGGTGCTTTACTCATAATGTAACTACGTAAATATTCTTTACATTAGACTATTGAAGTGAGGCCTCCCTAGAAAGTTTAGAATGCTGAGAAAAGTGGAGGGAGGTTAATGTATTACCATGGGAGGGGAAGGGAGTTCCTGCTAAAGAAAGCTTTCTGAACCGGCCACCTGTTAAACCCAGATTGAAAAACACATCGCATTAGGGCATCTGCGTGCACACGTCCATGTGATATGGTAACAATGGAGGGGGAAAGAGGCTCTCAGCCCTGAAATAGTTGCTGTAACTTTGGAATGCTTCTACACATTGTTTTAAATTTGAAATGTTGATTCAAGTGGACTTTGTATAAAACAAGCAGTGAGGTAGAAAATTCCCATAGTTAAGGTCTACAGGCGCATGAAGGAATAGGAATAAAAGGGTTTTTTAATAGGGAGGAGCAAAGGGAAGTAAAAGGAGATGGGGGCAGGGCTTGTTTGAGGGAGGTGAAATCAGCAGCTGCAGCTGTGACCTCTTCTGCTGTCAGACCGTTCTTAGTGTGACAACAGTGGGAGGCTTATGTGCTGCCTCAGCCTGAGAGCAGGTTAGAGTCACAGGCCTAAAGGTAAGAGGGGAACTTAGTGACTGGACACTACACATAGGTCTTACATCTCCTGTTACTGCTGATCAGTTCACCTAATTGTTGTGAGGCAAAATTAGAAATTAGCAAACTGCTCTTGTAGGTCTAGAAACATGGTGGGCATCATCACTGAAGAAGAGTGGGAAGGCTTTTCTCTCAGATGCAAAAGATTTCAAGCTGTGTTTGATGTTTTTTAATTGCGCAGGGACTAAACTAGGATGTTTCCCCCAAGCCACACCTATCCCCCAACTTCCTTTTTAAAAAAAATTTTTGAGACCTGGTTTTACTGAGTTGCCCAGGCTGAGGAGAACCTTGGATACTGTTTCCACCTCCTTGAGTGTTGAGATGACAGGCATGTGACATTTTGCCAGTTCAAGGTTGGGATTCTCTAAGCACCATGATTAACCACGATTTCAGTGGCTGGGTAAACATCAGTGAGACATGGTGGTGCAGATCTTTAATCCCAGCCACAGTGGGAGACCGAGACCGGACTATTGAGACATCGAGCCCAGCCTGCACAGTTGAGGAAGATCCTGTTTCAGCATGAAATGAACATGTTGAGCTACGCCTCCAGTCTATCTCATCTAAAATGAATGAGGCCCTGAGTTAAAGCTTTAGTACTGAAGCAAAACAGAAAAGTTATGTAGTGGAAGTCTTTCACGTTTGTAATTTATTTCCTTTTCTTGGTACTTGGTCCTGATGGTGGACAGCAGTAGAATCACTGCTCCGTCATCAGCTGCATACCAAAGGTGAGCAGCCAGTGATTTAAAGTGCGCTGTATTTTATAAAGTTGATGTGATCTTTAGTATTTTATTATGAATTTTTAATTGTGTTGTATATATTTCCCCAAACACAGATCAAGGCAAGTGTGTTGAGCAGGTTTAAAAGAGCCAAAGCTTGACAATGTTTAATTTATTGGGTGTGTTCTGTGCATTTTTAATACATTTTATTTTCAGCTTCCTTCGGGTTGGTCATGATATTTTCTCTTTCAAACTCAGGTAGCACCTGTAGTCATTCCTGCAACTCTTCAAATGCTGTTTAATCACCTCTGGAGTGACCTAACCAGGAGGTAGTTTGAGTGCTGTTTTGAGAAAGGAAGATTACTCTGGATTATTTTTTTGGTCTGTATGTGGGCTTGTTTGCTTTGCTTTGACTTTTTTGTTGTTGTTTTAGTATTAAAAGAGGTCCTCCAATGTAGTATACTGTGGCCTGCAAGGGCATAGGATGGAACTTTCCAATGAAGACACAGGGCTGAGCAGTTTAAATGCAACACCAAGCTTGTGCAAAGCTACAGAGAAAACATTCCATTCCTAATTGTAATTTATGCTGATTCTGGGACCCCTTTTACCTGCTTGAGTTGACATCTGCCTTTCCATGATGGTTGTTCACTCCTATAATTGCACTTCCTCTTCCATCACCTTAGTGGGCTAAAGAGAGGTGTGTCCAAGACCTTTTCCCATGTGTAGTGATTTGTAGTTCTCTGGGGAAAGAGATGACCATGTGCTTTTGTTATGTGTTCCGTAAGTGACAAGAGACTGCAATCCCTAAACTGCCCCTAAGGGTCTCCTGGGTTCTTCAGACTCTGAGGACAGAATTTCCATATTGACATCCTGAAGAAACCCATGGAAATGGCTTATGAGGAGAGGTACAGTTGAGATAAGGCGCCAAGTTTCACTTCAAGGCACCAGTAAGGGCCGCCTTGAACTGTATGTTTCAGTTGGTGTCATCATAGAGCATCAAGTGGAGCCTGTTCTGGGTTTTCACATCAGTGACATCTGACACGTAGTGCAGGGGGCAGGAGCAAGGAGAGAGTGCGCCAGGACAGAGTACTTTGGGTCTTTTGTTTGCAGATTCTGGGTACCTCGTCATCCAGGAGCTCATGTGGCCACTGCACCTGCTAGTTTCCAGGCACTAGTGATTGTGCACAGCAGAAAACGTGTGCATGTATGTCAACTTCGTTTGTTATAATCGTGATGTAGCCCGTGAGCAAGATGTAAAGCGTGGGTAGAAATGAGGGGTGTTGGTCAGTATCACACAATGCACAGGACAGCTCTTACGATGATATATTAGACCCAAATGTCTCCAGCGCTCTGCTTGGCCACCCTCCTGCAGCTGTGTCTTCTTCCCACACTTGTGACTCTGCTCATCACTTCTGGACTGTACAGCATAGCCTCCTGTACATTATTTATGCTGGCTGTAGACCCTAGAGACTGGTGAGTGCTGTGCATGTGCTGTACTAGTGAGCTCCCAGCGGTCTCATGTGGTGTGCCCAAGTGGGGGTGTGTTAGAGAGTTCATCCTGCACTTTACTTGATTCAACAGATACTGTTTTCCAGATGTATTTGCGTGGCTGTACATGTAACTCCTGAGAGGTCTCCACTGTTTGTCTCCAGGACGCCTTAACTGGCTTTCCACAGCTAGGTGAAGCCAGGCTTTCCTAGCCCTGTCACTGGTGTAAGTGCCACAAGGCACGTCCATCTGTCTGCTCCTAGAAGCAGATTTGAGAAACTGCCATAGGTGCACAGGGCTCAGGAGCCTGCTTGCTCCTGCTCAGAGGATTTGCTTTAAACAAAACGAGACTTGGTAAGTCTGGCAGTACAAATCAAGTGTAAAGTATTATCCATCCCTCCTTCGTGGTCATTTCGGTCTTAGTGGACAGCATCCGCACTGCCTCCACCAGGGGGAAACACTCCCTATTTCTCACAGCCAACCCAAGTTCGGCTTTTCCTAATTTGATGACTTTTATGGATTTATAGGGAAATTTAATTAGTCCTTACACAGTTTTCTGTCTTTTATGTATTTGTTTGTTACATTTCTTTCATTTGCTGTATAAGCCATTCCATACATGATCTGCTTATATTGTTCTATTTGTGATGAGGAATTCTTTTTAATAAAATCTTTTCATTCCAGGTATCTCTTTGTCACTTGTAGAGAATCAACATTCCTTCTCATAATTTTCCCATCTGCATGTTAATTTTATATATATTTTTTTCCTGAGCAGAAATTCTAAGTTATTTTTTGTATCTTCAATGACACTTTAACATTTTTGGCTTTACAATCTTATTTCTGAAGAATTCCTTACTCCTAAATTTTGTTTTCTTTTGGTGTGTGTGTGTGTGTGTGTGTGTGTGTGTGTGTGTGTGTTTTGCTCTTGTTTGTTTTGGATTTCTGAGACAGGGTCTTACTACATAGTTCACGCTGGCCTGGAACTCCTGCTGCCTCAGCCTCCAGAATGTTGGGATTATAGGGGTGTACCACCATGCCTGGCCTAGATTTCTCATACAGTGCTTTTTTCATATTTTCCTTTCATATTGTATATATTTTTTGAATCTATCCAGAATGCATATTTGAATATTTATGATTCAAAAATAAGATTTACTTTGTATATAAAATGACCAATTACCACCATAAAGGAGTGATGAATAATATTTTACACTTGATTTGTATTGCCAGACTTACCAAATCTCATTTTGTTTAAAGCAAATGTATTTCTTTGAACTTCTTATACGTTTAATGTCTCTACTGGTTGCTGAGTTTCAGGTTTAATCAACTGTAGCAATATACCATGTTCCAAATAGTAGGAAAGGATTTCTCTCTCCTTTACTTTTTTGTTTGAGATTTGTTAAATAGAACACTGTCCTTTGTTTTTCAGAAGGAATTCTAATAGGTGCTTGTGAAATTTGGTGTTGCTTTATTAGTATTATAAATATAGTTGTATTGAGTATATAATTTAAAGAATTCCTAGCTATTGCATTATCAAGTCATCTTCTGCAATTTCATTTCTATGTATGATTTTTCTCTTTGGAGATGTAGACTTTAAAAATATTTGTTGTCATGGTATACAATAATTTTTAAATTCGATGGTGTGTGAGATCATTTTTAGGTATCAATAATGTCCTTGCTTTACAGTGACGAGACAGGCAGCATTTTCCTTAACAAAACAGTCATATTGGCAGAGACTGAGTGAGGAACCAGATGGGAGCATCTTGTTGATTCCTCTCAAGGCATATTTCAGAAGTATGTGCAAAAATTTTAAACAAGCGCAATCTACTTAAATGTATTTTTGATAATGTAGTGTTTCTGCCCTAAAATGTTCATTATATACACATGGTATTGGGACATTCCTGCGCTCTTGTTTTTATTAATAACAGAATTTTTTTGGTATTTTCACTGATAATCAGATAAACACTGATTCTTAAACAGCAGCCTTTTAGAATTTTCTATAATTTTTATGTGTACTGACCTTGAAATAAAAAATGTTTGAGAGGTACATTTACTCATAATTTGTGTTCTGATTGTGTATCATGTAGCTTTGCTGTGTTGGGGTAATTTCAATGAATATTGCGACTAGGAGATACATGATGATTTTTTCCAGTTCATCTTGGCTTTGGGAACATAGTCTCCCTGTTACTGTTTTCAAATTTTACATCTTGATTTTTTCTTATTTATGCATAGAGAACTTATCTTCAATCCTTTTGTTGCCTTTTGTCTGCCTTGCCTGTGTGTCCTGTGGTAACAGATGAATTTTTGCTCCGTGTGACAGAATAGTGGAGACGTGAATTTCCCCAAGTTATGTGTGATTTTGAAGTAATTCATGTACCGCACCTCCGTTCACTGCGCTTGCTAGTTGTAGAGTACATGTATTTTATCAAAGTATTAATTACATTATAGTGCTTTTCTTCCTTAAAAGCTTATAAGAAATAATGAAAATTGAGTTTTAGAAAATATTTATGCCAAGATTCAAATAATCAGATCAGTTCTTTCTTTGTTGTTTTTCGTGATGAGTTTCACCATAGCTTTAAGATGCTGAGTCATCCTTTGATCAGGTGAACAGACACAACTTCATTAACATACAGTCACTTTTTCCTGTGTGTGGGACTTGAGCCTGTATCATGCAGGCAAGGGACCCATGCTTCCACCAAGTTACATGCAAAGATTAAAAACTACTTTCTAATACATCTTTATATTTTGCTAGTTAATGTTCTAGCAGATTTGAAAATTTGCATACACATGTGTAATGGGCCTTACAAACATTTCTGGGTTTTCTTAAAGATTGCATTACCCAGGTGACATAAGCTGCAGGGATTTCGTTCTCCTATTTTGATTACAAACATTTGAGACCATACCCAGCTGAGTATACCATCTGTATTATAATGTCCATATGTGTATATATTTGCTATGTATAATAAATATATTCATCTTGAGAAATTGGTACATACACAGATGGCTTCTTCGTCAATGTCTGAAAAGTTTCAGTGAATCACTGGAAAACCGGCAGAAAGATGAGTTTATGAAGGAAAGAGTTTTTCATTGTCACTTTGGTTGCTGCCAGTGTATTTCATCTGCACTATCTGCCTCTTCTTTTGCCAAATTTGTAATTTTATACATTTATGAGAATTTTTCCACCATCTAAAATTCATTAAATGATGATTATGTTCTGCTTTTTATTTCTTTATAATGTCCTGTATTACAAAGATGGGATGGTTTACATCTATAATGCTGGCGTTCAGGGGGCTAATACCAGGGGGTCAAGAGTTGAGGCCCAGGATGGGCCACATAATGAGACCCTTTCTCAGAAATGAGTATATTCATTATCCTTATATTTTTTTCTAATTTTCATAGTGTGTTTTCTGTTGCCTCTTGTTACTCTATCTTTATTATCTATTCATATATATGTACATAAATTATGTGCATAAATATATATATCTTTATTTGTTATCTTTATCTGCCTTCTATTCACAAATATGTTGTTGATCATTTTTGCATCTGTATTTTCCTTAAGGACATTGGCCTATAGTTTGTGAGTCTTTAACTGATTTGGAAGTCATAATGATGCTGTCTTTTATAAATAAATTTCAAGCCACTCAATGCCTTCCAATTTCTTTGAAGAACATGAGTATAGATGGTGTCACACCCTTAAACTGTGGAATGGAGCAGTGAATCCATCAGGTTCTGGGCTCTTTTTATTGCATAAATTGTTTATTACTGTCTTGATTCCATTGTTACTGGTCTGTTCAGCATATTTATATTATCTTAGGTTAGCATTGCTAGTTTATGAGTCTGGAAACCTGTCCCATTTCTTCCAATTTTTCTTATTTCTTGGAATAACTACAATTTTTTATAGTAGTTACTATCATCTGGACGTTGATGCTATCAGGATTTTACATTTTTCATTTGTGATTGCAGAGATGTGCAGTTACAAATGAAATTATAATTGGTAACATTGACTAAGAACGTACCTCTTTTATTTTTTCAAGGAATCAGATCCTTGATTGATTGTTTCTTTGTATATTTTATCTAAATTTCACTGATTTTTCACTCTAAAATTTTCATAATTTTTCTTGTTAATTTCAGTTTGGCCCAGTTGCTCAAGTATTTGAAAATTCTCATATTGTTATTTATTTGAGCTTGCTCTGCTTTCCTAATGTCAACATTGATTGAAAGGCAACTTTTCTTAGCTCTGCTTCCAGAATGTGCCGGAGGTTCTGATGAGCTGTGCAGGCATTGCCATTAAACTTCCAGAAATTATTAAATTTCTTCCTTGATTTCTTCTGTGACCCAAATGATTGTTTAGTAGTGTGTTAGTATTAATTTTCTAGATGTATTGCTTCTATGTCTTCTGTGATTTCTTCTGTGGTTGATTTATATTTTCATTGCATAGTAGTCTGATGATACACATGGGATGATCTTGAAATTTTAATATTTAATCAGGCTTTGTGTAAGAGTAGGAGATCTATCTTGGAGAAAGTACCATGTGCTCTGGCCCTGAATCAAGGCCAGCAGTTTTCTGTAGCTGTTGGTTTCAAGCAGGAGCCTAAAGTGGTATCTTTCTATGGTCTGTTGGCCATTTCACAACTTTAGAAAGGTAGTGGTCAATTCATTAGAAACAAATAACTAAATAAATTTTATGAGAGGACTTCAAGATGGCGACCAGGTAGGCAGCAGAGAGAGAACCTCCTGGAGGAACGCCACTCAGACAAAGGAATATAGGAATATAGCAACATGTGAAGGACAGAAAGGAAAGAGGTGGATATCCTGAACTCAGGAAGGATCTGAAATGGGAATTGAAGCCCTCAAAAAGACTAAGCAAAACCTCTGCTGGAGGAAAGGATGGGAGATCCACCATGGTGCAGTCGGAGGGAGAGGAGGAGGAAGTCACCGCTCCAAACACACCCTTGGCCCATGCCCTCGTTCCTGCATTCACAGCTTCAGCTTCAGAGACCTACGCTCATGGAAGCTTCCCAACTCGACCAGGGGAGAGCGGAGTTCCGAGAGCTGGTCCAGGGCTGAAGAGGGGAGGACGCAGCCAGGAAAAGAGGCAGTGGCAGTCGGGAGCAGTTGTCGAACCCAGTGTGAGAATGAGAAGTTACGAAAGCCACTGGGGCAGAGTCCCCACCCTGCGGCAACCTTCCTAATCAGCACCTGGAGAGAATCAATGCAACTAGTACACAGCCCACCATGCCCGGCTCTGTACCTGCCTCGAGGCGGTGGCCCCCTGCCTCTCCGCTCGGTGAGTGGCTACCGGCGGAGAGTAGTGGGGAACCTCGGCGGCAAGCCACAGTGGCTCCCAGGGATCCAGCCAAGGAGTGGACAGGGGCTCCAGCACCGCAACGGGAGGGAGATGCAGATGGAGGTGGATTGTGTGGCTCCACGCCCTTCTCACTCCAATATCAGGCAGGAAGCATGAGCTGGGTTGCCAGGACTCAGCTCCCACCCTGAACTCTCTCTGGGAGCACATTGAGTCTCGGCAGCTTGAGCAAGCACTGCCTGTTCCTGGCAACAATGGGATGAATCCACGATCTTCAGGACTCACCCCAAACTGTTCATGTGAGCACCAAGAGGGTCTCCTTACAGCTTGCACATAGGAACCTTGCATGAACCCATAGCAACAAATTAGGTGAAAAGCAGCAGACCGGGAGTCTGAAAAACAACATACTCTATACAGCAGACCCGAGAAAATCCTCCAACTCTATTCTAGAACTAATCTTTAAACTCAGTTCATACCCTGAACTAAAACAGTGAGAACAGGCCGGGGAGATTTCAAGCCCTCATACCAAGCATCGTAACTTCGTCCACTGCTCAGCTGCAAGGGGTGGGGAATGGTAATACTGGAGATCAGGAGGAGAGAGGAGGAGAAGAAAGGGCCTCTGGCATCAAGGCAATGAGACAGAGCCGAGCGGGTCACCAAGGGCACCCCCAACAGGGGCGTGGGTCCCGTGGCTGCTCCACTGTGGGCCCCGCTGAGGGTGCCTCACGGACTGGACCTGCCCCCACCCATAGCACGGCAACGGGACAGAGCCGGGTGGTCCGCTATGAGCATGGGTGCTTTTCCACCTCCGACCATGACAGTTTGTATACACCCATGTATGTTATAGTATGGTCTGAGGCAGCTATATCTCTTCCCAAGGCGAGAGTCCAGAGGTATAGATAAACCCAGGAATACAGTTATTATCACAGGGAAGATGACTGACTGAGTGGTAGGGCAATGGAGATGAGGGAGGAGAAAATTGAATGATCAAATGGGCCATCACCTGTGTAACTGAGTAACAAATGTGAAGGTAACATTATGTAGGACAGCATCCAGAGCTAATTCCCTTCTATGTTCTCTATAATTCTGTATTTCCTCAATCGTTTTTGTATTAACAGAAGTGAAAATAACTTTATATTATACAGCATCCAGTGCTAATTCCCTACTATCTTCTCTATAATTTGGTATTTCCTTTAATGTTCGTGTGTTAACTAATGTGAAGATAACATTATGTAATACAACATCCAGTGCTAATTCCCTACTAAAAAAAAAAAAGTACCATGTGCAGCAGAAAAGAATATGTACTTTGTTATAATGGGATTGAATATTCTGTACACATCTACTAAGTACTTATGTTCCAGTTTGTGGTTCAGTGCTGATGTTTTGTTTGTTTGTTTGTTTTTGCTACCAGAGTCAAACTTGGGACCTTACACTTGCCAGGCAGGCGTGTGTGCATCTGAGCTATATCACCAACCTCTGAGCTCTGATATTTCTGACTTATTTTTTCCTTTATTTCTTTGTACAAAGTGTGTGGGGGGGGGGTGTTACAATTTCCCACTATGATTGTGTTACTATTTATTTTTTTGGTTCAGCAGTGTTCCTTTTATAATGATAGGTACTCTAGCATTTGGTGTATAAATATTTATAAACATTATCTCCTCTTGTTGGATTGTTCCCCTAAGTGGAACATAGTACTTTCTTTGTCTTCTAATTGGTTTTAACTGAAGTTTCTCATATGTGAGATTAAAATTCTTACTGGTACTTTTGGGGGAGGATCTTCATGCGTGAAATACTATGTTCCATCCTTTGAGTTTTAGTCTATAAGTAAATCTTTGAATCAAATGAAATTCTAAATTGCTAAATTCAGTTTTTGATCCAACTTGCCAATCTGTGTCTTGTTTTTTGTTTGTTTTGGGTTTTGGGGGGTTTTTTTGAGACAAGATCTTACTATGTAGCCCAGGCTGGCCTCAGATTCATGGAAGTCCTTCTGCCTCAGCCTCCCACATGCTGGGATTACAGGCATGTGCCACCACACCCAGCTTTTAATTGAAGATTTGAGGCCTTTAATATAGATATTACTGAGGTGTGATGATTATTTTAGAACTAGAGGAAGTTTGTACCTGTACATGATATTTCTTGATTCCCTCCCACACCCTCCCTACTCCCTTCTGACCTTCTTCCCTCCTTAGGTTCTACTTACCATTTCAGTTTCTCTCACCAGAGAAACAATGTGATATTTAGACATGTGAATCCAATTTATTTCATTTGAGAGTATAGACTCTTTTTCTTGTCCCTTCCTTCCTTTCCCCCTCCTAACCCTAACCCTCCCTAGTTCCCCTTTTCAACAGTTTTTTCGTATTTCATAGTACCATTTATGCACTTTGGTCCTTATTTACACATTCAACATCTTGTGCTAAAATGATGTCATATTTCCACATGTGAGTCTGATTTATTTCACTTAAGAGTATGGTCTCAACTAGCATCCATTTACCTAGAACTGTCTCAAGTTTATCATTGTATATTACTGCATAATAGTTCATGATATATTAAAAACAAAACCCACATCTTCATCCATTCCTCAATTGATGGGCATTTTGGTTGTCACCAAGATTTAGTGATTACAAACTGTGCTACTGTGAACATACACATATATTTGTGTACATATATTGCTGTGGTATGATATTTTTAATTCTTCTGGGAAGATACCCAGAAGAGGAACAGCTGAGTCAAATGAGACCTTTAATCCTAGTGTTTTAAGGAATCTCCACACTGATTTCCACAGTGGTTGTACTAGTCTGCACTCCCATCAACAGTAGAGAAGGGTTCCTTTTTCCATAGCCCACCAGCATTTGTTTTTAGTTGAATTCTTGATGATAACCATTTTTTCTGGGGCAAGGTGGAATCTCAATGTTGTTTTAATATGCATCTCTTAAATGACCAATGATGTTCAACATTCTTCATATATTTATTTGCTGTTTGTATTTCTTCCTTTGAAATACCCAGTTTTGGACTGGGTCTTTAAATTTGCGAGGTCTGATTTTTTACACTTCTTCATATATTCTAAAGATTATTCTTTTGTGTGAGGGAGAACTAGCTAATATTTTTTTCCACTGTGTGGGCTGACTTTTAACTCTATTGAGTAAAAGCTGAGTAAAAGCTTCTTGATAGGATGAGATCTCAGTTGTTGATTCTTTCTAGTATTTTCTGTGTGATTGGGTTTTTGTTGATGAAATCTTTGCTTACACCTATGCCTTTGAGTTCTACCTGTTTGCTCTTCAAGCAGGTTTAGTGTTTTAATTTTTATATCTTTGATCCATTTCCGTTTCACTTCAGTGCATGAGGAGAGACATGGTTCTAGTTTTGGTCTTTGGTGTGTGGAAAGCCAGTTTTTCCAGCACCATTTATTAAAGAGGCTATTTTTATTTGACTGAAGGTGTTTGACATGTTTGTCAAAGATGAGGCAGCTGAGTGTATTTGATGTTGTTCTGCATCTTCTCATCTGTTCCATTGATCCTCAGGTCTGAGTTTTTGACCAGTATCATGCTGTTTTTATCCTCATATCTTTGTATTATAATTTCAAATCAAGGAATCTGATGCCTCCTGCCTTGTTTCTGTTGCATAGGATTCTTTTTGCTACTTTAAGTCTTTTCTGGTTCCAAATGAATTTTAGGAATATTTTCTCTAGTTCTGTTAGGTATACTAATGGTATTTTGACTGGGATTGCATTAAATCTGTAAAGCAATTTGAGGAGTGTGGCCATTGTCAGTATGTTGGTTCTACCTACCCATGAGCAAGGAATATCTTTCCATTTTCTTATATCCTCCTCAGCTTCCTTTTTCAGGTCTCTTACTTCTTTTGATTGATTCCTAAGTATTTCATTTTTTAATGCTACTGTGAAGCATTGTTTTCCTGAATTCTTTCTCAATGTGTTTGTTGTTAGTGTATAGAAATGCTGTTGAGTTTTGAATGTTGATTTTGTATCCAGCTACACTGCTAAATTTGGTTGTTAAATCTACAAGTCTTTTGGTAGACTTTGAGGGGGTCTTGTATATAGAGCATCATGTGATCTGCACAATGATAATTTAACCTCTTCCTTTCCTAACCTTATTGCCTTTCTTTCTTTCTTCTTTCTTTCTTTCTTTCTTTCTTTCTTTCTTTCTTTCTTTCTTTCTTTCTTTCTTTCTTTCTTTTCTTTCTTGTCTCATTGCTCTGGCTAGTTTCCAGAACTATATTGAATAGGAGTGGTGATAGTGGACACCCATGTCTTGCTGTCTTGTTCCTGGTTTTAGAGTAAAAGCTTTCAATTTTTGTCCATTTAGTATAATGTTGGCTCATTGCTTGTCACAATTCACTTTATCAGATAGAGATAGACATTCTGTTCCAATTTTCTGTAGTGTTTTTATCACAAATGGGTGTTGTCAAATGTTTTCTCTGCATCTACTGAGGTGATCATATGATTTTTGTCTTTGGGCCTGTTGATATATGGTGCATTACATTTATTCATTTGCATATATTGAAGCATCCCTGGGGTGAATCCTGCTTTGTCATAGTGTATAATATTCTTGATGATTTGCTGCATTATGTTTGCCAGTATCTTATTGAGGATTTTTGCGTTTCTTTTCTGGGTGGGTCTTTCTCTGCTTTTGTTATCGAGTAATACTTAGCTCCAGCAGTGACTTTGGAAGTAGTGCTTCACTTTCAGCCCATCAACAATGGCATTAAACAATTCTTCAACAGTGGCCTTAAATCTCTAAATTTCTTGTAGAATTCAGCAGTGAATCTACCATGACCTTGGCTTTTCTTTGCTCTGTAAGTTTTAAGTTATTTTTTTCTTCTTGATTCTGTTTTGATAATTCATAGGTATCCAGAAATCTGTACATTTCTTCTCTGTTTTTCATCCGATTAGTTTGTTAAAGTAGGTATTGGTGATCTGCATTTCCAAAGGATCCATTGTGATTTTTACCCTTTTCATTGCTTGTCTCTGAATCTTTTCCTTCCTCTTTTTGATAAGGTTGGTTAGAAGTTTATCAGTTCTTTCAAAGAACCAACTCTTCATTGATTCTTTTCATGGTTTTCGTAGTCCACATTAATTCTACTCTGTCTCTTATCTTCGTAATTCTCTCCCTTATATAAGCTTTTGTTTTGATTTGTTCTTTTTCTAGAACATTGAGGTTCAGCATTAGGTTATTTATTTGAACTTGTACTCACTCTTTTTTCCTGATGTGAGAGTTCTTTGCTATGAATTTCCCTCTTAAGACTGCTTTCATTGTGTGCCATAAGTTCTTATAGATTGTAACAGCACTATCATTCAGTTGTAGAAACTGTCTAATTTCTTTTTAATCTGTGACCCATTCTTGTCCTGGAGGGTGTTACTTAATTTCCAGATGTTTATGTAGTTTTTGGGTTGTCTTTTTCCACTGATTTCCAATTTCATTGCACTATGGTCTGATATCATTCATGCGATAATGCATGATTATTTGATATGATAACAGCCTTTTAAACTTCTATTCTTGTGTTGCATTTCTGGAATCTTGACTATGAGATGCCTGGCTGTAGAGTTTTTTTTAAATCATGGCTAATTGGTGTTCTGTATGCCCCACATAACTGTATGTCAAATTCTTTTGCTCTACAAGGAAAGTTTTCGGTCTTGACATTTATGAATTTTTTTTATATCATTTGTGACATCTGCTTTTTCATTGACTCCAGTCATTCTTTGTATCATCTAGCAGCTGCTGTATTGATTTCTCATGGCCCCTTGCTATTTTTAAGAAGTCTTTCCTTTTGTGATCACCAAATGTGAGCCTGTCTTCTCTATCTGAGATTCTGTCCTCACATTGGCTCACATTTTCAATGGAATTTTTAGATACTTTCAATGGAATTTTTCTGCAGATACTTTCAATGGAATTTTTATTCTCCTAGATACCTGCCTGAATCTGTTTTATGGATTCTATTCTTTCCTGTGTTGGGCTTTTAGGGTTTCCATCATATGCTTTCTTAAATTTTTTTTTATTTTAAAGAGAATAAAAAGTAATAAATTAGAAATGATACCAAATTTCAAAAAACAGGATGGTGGGAATTCAGCAATGACTGTTATATTGCATATTGCATATTGTTGTCTTCAAAGTAGTTGTTCAGACTACCAGATATAAGCATGTAAAATTACTGAAAATAAGAAATGAGCATTAACTATTCCTTTCAATACACTATATGTATGTGTGTGTGTGTGTGTGTGTATATATATATAGATATACAGATATATAGGTAGATAGATATAGATATATATTCCCTTCTTTTTTTCTTTCTCCTTTCCTTCATCCCAGTTCTTTGCTTTTGAGCAATTTCTTTCCCTTTCAGAATATCTATTGTACCTGTCAGGTTTTATTTACTCTTTCAGGTTCTTACACTAGGGAGACAATATGATGTTTATACATGTGGGTCTAATTTATTTCACTTATGAGTGCAGTCTGTAGTTGCATCCATTTATCTCTGAAAGCCTTGAGTTTATGCTTATAGCCAAGTAATACTCCATTGTATACAAATACATCTTTTTTATCCATTCCTCAGTTGATGGACATTTGTTTCCAAGATTTAGCTGTTACAAATTGTGCTGCTGTAAACGTGGGTGCACATATATAACTGTGGCATGATGTTTTCAGTTCTTGCAAAATAACCCAGGAGGGGAATAGCTGAGTTGAATCAGACCTCTAATCCCAGGTTTTTGAGGGAACTTCACACTGATTTCCACAGTGGTTGTACCAGTCTACACTCCTACCAACAGTGGAAAAGGGTTTGTTTTTCCCCACAGCCCCTCCAGCATTTGTTATTGGTTGATTTCTTGATCATCTTAAGCTCTATTTTTTATCTGTATGTGCTCTAGAGTGACTAAGCATGATTTTGATTATGGTCACCATCTCTGTAGTTATCTAAGAAATTATTTGTTCTTTGATTTTTTTTCTAGAGTGTCGTTCATTTTCTTTGTTGTGACTACTTCATAGATGCCAAGTGGGTGACTTTCAGATTGTTTCACCTCATTTTTCCTGGGTTTGCCTTTTGTGAATTGGATGGCTGGAGTTGCATCTTGTTTAACTGTCTTCTCATTTCTTCTGTTTTGTTTAATCTCTGGGGTGATTCTTGTAAAATGCCTGTGGTGGATTGCTTTATTGCTAGTATTCAGAGCTCTTAGGAAGTGAGTACTTCTCCAAGTCATCTTTCAGGTGTAGCTGATTTTTAGATTTTGAGTCTGTTGCAAGATCCTATGTCTTCGATTTGTTGAAGATGCAAAGTTGCTGCCCATTTGGCCCAGACCCTGGTTCTTTGGCACTATGCCAACAGTATTTTCTGTTTGTCAATCTCTGTCTTGGAAGGAACAACTGTTAAGAACAATTATGTGACTTTTGGCTACAGTGATAACAATCAGCAATGACAACAGAGTCAAACACAGCCAAAAAAATGACAAACTGAGGTGCCCATTAATTTGCCACCTTCAACCATATGAAGTGGATTTTTGCTTATGTAATAAAATCTAAAACAAGCCAGAAAACTATATGCAGTATACAAGTCCTTAATATATTAATTTTACCTTCAGGAGTTAAACTTTAAATGGGGTTAGGAAAACAATAGAGAAGCAGAAGAACGGATGGAGATTAGAAGGAAGGCTAGAGAACATAGAGGACTCCCGCTAACTTTAGGAAGCTGGTGCAGAAGGCAGGAAGGAAAGGGAGAAGGAAGAGATGAAAGGAAAAACAAAACAGAACAACAACCACAAAGAGGTTAGAAACCACATTCACACTCAAATAAAAACAAGCTCAAACAAGGAAGTAAAACAATAAACAACAAAATACACTGAGAGAAAAAATAAAATGAGAGAAAAGAAGGCAACTTCCGGGTTTGTCACTGCTGTCACTAGTAGACAACCTATGGAGACAGAGTCCAGATTTATGTTGATTTATCCCAGCGAGCCAGCAGTAGCTTTAGGGAAGGGTAGTGAATAATCTTAGCGAGCCTGCACCTTTATTTTCCCTGAGATTCAGACTATTCTGGCTATGGAGGCTGCGACCAGACGCATTCAGCCTGCAGTAGTTAGTGCACCTTCCTTCCATGGGTCTGAACCCGCTGACAGTCGTGAGATGGAGCCAGCAGCTGCCCTGTGCTCTGAGCTCAGCTGGCCCCTCCTCAAGCTGGCTGCCCCAACACCGCTCCACAGGGTGACTGTGCCCCATCACTCTGCCCCGACTGGCGCAGCCCTTCATTTCCATGGCTCCCCACTGCGTTTCTCCTTGGAGACCTCTGGTGTCTCCAGCAGTCGTCTTGTGTCTGCAGGTTCGAACCACTCCTCATGCAGGGAGTCCCAACTCGGAGAGGAGGCTCCACCAGGTACCTCTTCTTCACCATCGATATTTCTTCACTCTCTCCATGGGCTTCATTTCTCACTTCAGGTCCTTCATGGGTCCAGTGGACCCACTTCCCTCCTTGTTTTCCTCACATTGCTATATTCCAGTGTCTGGAGGGCAACTCTCAGAAAGGCTCTTCCTCTGCTGCTCACCACTCTGCCATCTTGGTGCTCTTGGCCTGTTTCTAATACTGTATAATCTTTCTGGTTTTTTCTACCTGTTTCAGTTGGGCATTTTATATGATTCTATTTTCTAATTTCTCAGTCTTAGATATATCTATTTACAACTAATCAAACCCACTTAAAAGATCCTAGTTTTTCAGCAATAGTCTTGTACCATAGCATATTGACAAGTGCTTTCTATGCTAATTTTGTATCTTATGAAAGTAAATTGTATTACTCTAGGATTTGTAAACTTTTATATAAAGATATAAATTAAGAAAGAAAAATAAAATCACTGTATTAGAAAATGGAGAGAAATATGAGGAGACAGCTATGTTGTTGGAGTAAGGTAGGGAGCCTGGAGCTGGCACCTGTGGGTCTTTGTTCCTAACCCCTTGTATTATATGGCAAGCAGGGACCCTCTCCCTTGAGAGTTGGCATGCCTTCATTTGCTAGTTTGGGCTCTGAGACCCCAGTTTGGCCATTGACCCTCTCAACTGCCTTTCTGCACATTCTTAGGAATGTTCCTTTTGGCCTTCTTCGTTCTGTCAAGGTGTCATTTCTGAAACTCATAGTTGAGCCTACATACAAGGCTCAGTTAGCAATTAGCAAAGGGACGTATGCACATTTCAGTGTGATGACGTGAGAGGAGGAGGAAACGTGCACGAGTATACACATCTATGTGTGCGTAGGAGGAGTATGTATTTCATACATAAGTGAGCTTTCTGTTACACAGCCGCCTTCCCGCTTTCCTTAACTGGAGGCTGTGGTTTAAGACTCACAAACATCATGTGCTCATAGGTGGGACTTTTGGAAGGTGAATGAATCTTGGCATGGTGCTGGGTTAGTCCACTCATGGGTTTATGGCAGATATGACGTCGGGAGGTAAAGCCTGTTGGGAGAGGTAGGCTACTGTGGATGTGGCATCTATATAGAGGGGGGGGGGGGCTATCACTCCTCCTCCCTTGATGGCTTGCTGCTTCCCAGTGCCATGCCATAAGCAAGCTTTCTGTGCAACATGCCCTTCTGCCATGCCACTCTGCCTTGGAGCCAGCCAACTACCATCTTAAGGTTCCACTCTGCTGAGGGACAGTAGATATCTTTCTTCTCAAGTGCTTACCTTACTGTAGCTGTAAAAGCTCTGTGCCTCTTCATTTGTCATTTATGTCTGCCCCAATTTTGGAAAAAACAAAGGCTTCTTAAAAAGTACTGCATACTGTAGTCAGTATTCTCATGCTTGGCCTCAAGAGCAAGGATCCAGAACAACATAAAAAAGGCCTTATCCATAAAACTCTTACCTCAGAGTATTTAGGGTAGAGGTGTAGTTAATATTGCCCCCATATTTCTTTCTCCTTTTTTATCCACTTTTCCTTTCTCCTTCTCACAGTTTCTCCCCGACTTCTGTTCTTTGGTTTCTTCTTTAGAGTCTTAGAAGCTGTTGGGTCATAATCCATAGATGCTGTGTTCTCATTGTTTATGTGCTGTGACAGGCCATTGATAGCAGCTACAAACTATGTCCCTAACATAAACTAAAATGTCGTCATATGTCCTTTAACACTGCTTTAAATGAATGATTTACATTGAGTAATGTATTTCAGCTTCAAGAAGATTCAAATGTATGGCAGTTATACTTTTTGACAGAGAGAGGAACTTGTGAGATGCTTAACATTTATTATAGTAATAACTACATGGAACAATTGAGGAGTGGGATTTGAATAACATGCTCCAATTGACTACTTGCAAACCTCCCAGCAGAAAAATAATTGTAGAGGATATTTGTGGGTTCTGCAAAATTGCAGGGCTTTCCAGAAACAATTATTAGTTAGATTCTAAGGAAAAATCTGTGAATGACTGAGGCTATGAACTCCAAATTGTAACTTTGCAGGGTTATCCTCTATCATGGGGATTTTCAGAAAATTTTATCATTGGGCCTTAGGCAATGGATGAGAGTATCCAGGTGATGGAAACTCCACTTGAGTCAAACCTCTCTTGCCTCGTGGATGGCCACTCCCCACTTTGGTGACTCTTCCTGAGTTTACCATGTATGATTTTTTATGAACACAGTTCTTTTAGTTTCCCCACTTAGAGTTTCCAATAAGTAAGTATGACAGAAATAGTCAAGAGAAATACTTTCATGGTTTGTTGTTATTTTTCTACTTCACTGTTGTTCATTATGCTGACATGTGAATCAAGGACAAAATACTTTCTCACCCGTTCCATTGGTCATGTGGTTCAGGACTTTTCAAGTTTAGTTGAAAAGAATCACACCTATGTCCAGGAATAATAGCATGCTGTTTTCTCCAGACAGTGGAAAGAAGTCAGTGGTCTGTAGATTTTAGTAAATTCCAAAGTAAAGGAAGTGAATGTCGAGTGTATCAATTTATTCTCTATTTTAAAGAAGCCTACTTCCTTATTGTGTTTTTCTACACTTCTGCATTTTTAGAATGATTTTCTCAAAAAAATCTGGCGCTTACTGTCTATTAGGTGTTTTCTCTTAAGTTAGATATGTTATAGGCGTTTTTGAGATTTGTGTTCATTGATCTTACTCCCTACACAAAACTTTTATACCATGTACACAGCGAAATTTTCTTCTTTCCCTTGATTTTTGTATATTTCTACGTATCCTTCTAATTTTGAAGGTTACTTGATTTTTCTCCTGAGAAAACTATTTTTTCACATCTAAAACTTATTTCTCTATGACTTCTCAGGGAATTCAAGTTTATCTTCCTCATTCCAGTAGGTAAGTTAATTATTGTACATAGAAGAGTACACAGTCCAGGTTTCAAAGCACATACCTGTTTCTCCTTGGACATAACTGAAACAGATTTTTATTTTCCCCAGAGACACATTACTTCAGCTCTGTCATGAAGCAATGTATATATGGACCTATTGAAAACTGGTTTTCAATGCATATAATTCTTATTTTTTTTATTTTTATTTTTTTTTATTTTTATTTTTTTTTTAATTTTAGAAACATAAAAGTACAAAAACATATTGACAAACAGACACCCATTATCATAGAAAATAGTACAATCACAACTAATCTATAGACAAGGTGATATGGTCTCAACAGTAGTTGTTGCTTTATCCATTGATATCTTCGAATTGTAGATGTATGGACCCATATACAGACATTCAAATTTAGTCAGACAGTTTATCCTCT